>SMLS01065378.1:0-33109 GCA_004785975.1 Popillia japonica
TTAGTGTTCTACGTTACCAAGTAATTCTTAAGTGTTAAATTAGTTTAAATAAATACTTCTGTGAAAATATTATCGCCTGAAGATTATTTAAAAACCCTAAAAGGTAACAATACATATGTAGTATACGTTGTATTATATCCAACAACAGATATTTTGTTTCTACAATTTAAACAGTATTTCAATTATCGTGAGAATAATAAGGCTTCAACATGTACTAATCTTTTTGGTGGAGTAAGTAGGTACAGTGAAAATTTGTATATGGTGATCAGTATCAGTAGTGTCGTCGTTTAATTAAAAACAGACTTTTCAATGCGAACTATTCGAGATAAGGATTAAGAGCACGTTAATTTAATATAATCGGACATAATGATATTGATTACATTAATACTTTATTAGTACATATAAAAATATCTGAAAACATATACATACATAGATACCTACATAGTTTGTATCAATAGATACATTATGAAAATTCCAACAATAAATGAACAAAATTAATATTAATTCAGACGTATTTACGTCAATTCTTTATGAACTAATACCAAACTTCTCGGTGTGCAAGAAATGCATAGTGCAAATATATTGAATATTTATGTATTTATTGTCAGTTTGATCTTCAGCATATAACTGTACGACCTTCCGTAAATTCAAACACATCATGCAATAGATAAACAGCTAAATTTAGAAGCTAATATATACAGAAACCTTTCCATTGCTTCTATAAATACTTGATTTTCAGAGAGGAATAATCCATTTATAGGATCTGCATTTAGTTAATGTACACAGCAACTTTAACTAAATGTGCCCGGCATTCAGGTTGAATACATGTGGATCATGCTATGCCACCAGACAGAGGATGTATAAAAGAGACTTTCCATAAAATGAAGAAGATTATCGGAAGATATTTTGTAATTACACTGTGCGTACTTGATTTCCATGAAATCTAGTTTATTGTATAATTAACACATACGTAGTCGATAAAATCCAGATGTATGAAATGATGTATCCAGAAATAGAGGAGTGCTGCATATTGATCCTGATTCATATTTGTGTACATATGTACTTACATACGTTGGGTATAACATGCAGTTTACGACATGTTTCAAACAACAAATGATTCAGTCCATTCACAACCTACATTTCATACAATAGTTTATTTTGTTTGATGCGGATTTATATATTGTTTCAGTATCTGCATTATGTTAATAACATATTAATATATGTATTTTTATGACCTTTTTGTACTTATCTTATTTTCCTAATAAAATAAATAAAATATTAAAACATTTCCTGTAGAATTTTTAGATTATTATATTTAAATATTATTTACTAATATCTCGGCTATGCGCGAATAACTAATCTATAAAATATAGTATTTCAATATTCAAATAAAATGAAAGCCACCAACAGTAGTGGTGTTTGCCAATAAGAGTCTCTGCATATACAATGCCGCTTATATTAATTCGCCCGCGTGGTATAAGTTCATAAGTCATTAGATATTGAAGTGAAATTAAACCAAAAAAAGTTGAATAAAAATCCTATAAATAGATATTTCCTAAGGAATCCTCTTCGCGCGCGAACGACAACTTAAGCAACTTTACTAATTCTTCCAAAACGGTGTGAGGGTTATTGATACATTGTTCTTGCAAAACATTCCATAGATCTGCTGCAGACGTAAGGCAAGTTTGGGGATTTTTCTATTACGTCATGCCATAACAGTTCAATGGAGTTAATGTCTAAACTTTGTGGCGATTATATCATTGACATTATTTCTTTCTTGTAGATCATTTATATAGTTCCTTGATATTGCTGCCGTCTGTTTTGAATCAATATTATGCATAAATTGTGACTACTTAAACGTTCGCTTATCGTAACTGCTTTTTTAAAATATTTGAACATTTCTTTTCTCAATTCTTCGCAGATCTCTTCTCTCACACATCAACTCGTCTTCTTTGTCTAAATACCTCGAATTTGGATTCGTTCTGCCATATCTAGCACTATTTTCTAAATTATTTACTATCTAGTTGCAATGTGTTTGAGCCAGTCGCAGTCGATTCTGATTATTTGCGTGGCGCAGCAATTGTTTTTAACGCAATACACTCATGATAATTAATCTGAATGTAATTACAGGAATAATTGTAGGTAATACGTTTATTACTATACTTAACGCTTTATACGCCAGACAATTTTAGGCAGATGAAAAGGCCTGTCCTTTGAAAATGTCAAATTTTCGTCCGTGGATACGAACTTTATCAAGACATGCGGTTAAAAAACACTACAATTAAAAAAAATCAAATAGATTAAAAGTGAGATTACTTATATGAATTGTGAACTATTTTAGATAAATAATAGAATTATTCGCAGTTGTATTTTGACAAGTAAGATACATTATTTAAAATTAATTCCAAACAACTTTTTAATTAATGAACTCAAGGCTAAAGGCCGTTTGACCGAGGAAGAGGCGAAAGACTTCAAAACATATAACTCCGTTTCTCCTAAGTACTTAGTTAAAGTGTGGCCTAGTGGCTTAGTTAAAGTACATAAAGAAGGTTATCCTCTCAGACCTATCATATCTTGTACTAATTGACAGGGCTTTCGCAGACCATAATTGTTTCAGGGTCAGAGATAGTTTTGAATTTGCGAAAAAGATTAATAATTTTCAATTGCCTCCTGGCTATGTATTGGCTTCTTTTGATGTCATCTCTTTATTCACTAACATTCCGCTAGACCGAGTTATTGATATCCTTGTCCAAAATTGCAATTCCATTTCGGAACATACTTCTATACCCCGAGAGTTGTTTATCAACATAATTACCTTTCTCTTTTGTTCCACCTATTTCTGTTGTGACAATACTTTCTATTCACAAATCAAAGGTTGCCCTATTGGAGGCTCCATCAGTCCTTCCTTGGCAGAAATAGTTATGAATAGCATTTTGCACCATGCACAAACTAGTGTCAATTTTCAATTTCCTTTCATATATCAATATGTTGATAACCTACTTCTGTCTCTTCCAGAAACAGAGCTTGACAACGTTCTCAATATCTTTAATAACTTCAACATAAATCTTAAATTTACTATAGAAACAGAGAAAGATCGTAGTCTACCCTTTTTAGACACCTCTGTGATAAGAGACCGCAACAACATAGTCAAACTAGACTGGTACTGTAAACCGACTAGTTCTGGAAGATTTCTTCACATCAAGTCCAACCACTCCTTAAAGTACAAAATTAATTTTATTCTTGCTCTCAAATACAGAATCCTTAATATTTCTCACCCAGATTTCCATACCAACAATCTCATCCTTCTATAAAAGATATTAATATCCAATTCTTACCCCAAATCTCTTCTCGACAAAGTGCTCTTTCGAGAGACTAATTCTTCGCTCTTTAACATACAAACCACTACCCCATTTCCAATAGCACACCCAATAGCCAAAATAACGCCACTAACCCAATTTCCAATAACATATCGAATAGCCAAAACAACACTTAACCCTGACATTAAAATCTACAGAAAACTACAATTTGTTTCTGGTCTCACTGACAAAACTATTAACTTGTGCCGTCACTATGACAATATACAAATTTGTAATTACCCCATTAAGAAAATTCAGAGATTTTTTTCCTGACTCAAGGACAAGACTCCCCTTCTATAACAGTCTAACCTCATTTATAAAATTAACTGTCGGGACTGTGAAGGCTGTTACATAGGCCAAACTGGTCAGAGACTTTTAAGTCGTATTTCCAACCACGGAAGCTACGTGAGACTTAATCGCGCTTCTACCGCCCTTTGCGTACATACTGACGAGATGGGTCACACTTTTGATTTTGACAAAGTTGAGGTGTTGGATTTTGAACGTAATAGACTAAAAGGTAATTTCTTAGAAATGTGTTTCATACAAAGGACTGCTACTTCAGTTAATTTACAAAGGATTGCTACTTCCGTTAATTTTAGGACAGATGCCGAAAACCTAAGTTCCATTTATGTTGATCTTATCAATTAATAACGTTAGGGCTTCACCCATTTACTTTTTTGCAATTTTATTCTTTTTAAGTAAAATTTGGCTTCGCTCTTTTGACATAGATTGTATTTATCCTTGCTTTCTTTTCTTTTTGTATCTGACTGTATTTTTGTTTGTTTAAAAATTTTACATGACATCGCTTTTTTGGATGTTATTTGATTTTAGTTTTTAATATCTATTCTCTGGCAAAACTTCCACATTGCGTTTTCAATTGCATTGAGTTTAGTTGTCGATAAAAATTAAACACTTTTGTCTTTCGAATTAATTTTAAATAATGTATCTTACTTGTCAAAATACAACTGCGAATAATTCTAATATTTATCTAAAATAGTTCACAATTCATGTAAGTAATCTCAATTTTAATCTACTTGTTTTTTTTTAATTGTAATGTTTTTTATGTCTTGATAAAGTTTGTATCCACGGACGAAAATTTGACATTTTTGAATAAAGAACTTTCATTAAGAGACAGGCCTTTTCAACCTAACATTGTCTGGAGTATAAAGCGTTAATACTATAATAGTTACCAGTACTCCGTTACTGTCTTTCAAATACGTTTATTTACCACGTATACTACGATACAGCCATAAGCCTTTGTCAGACATAGAGAAAGAAATGTGGTAAATTACTACATAGTACATTAATTCTTAGTCTAGGGACACCGGACTTAAAACTTTTCTGAAATTTATTAATTGTTGTTTTGCAAATTCGTTGACAAATGGGAGTAGCCAACATCTTAACCTGGCACACCACAGGATAGACATAAGAATAAGTAATGCTCACTCGATGCCTTCTGCCATGCACACGAGTTATTGCAGGCTGCTAAAGCATGTAGACTCAGTGACATTAGAAGTGTTACACCCAAAAGAAATCATCTGTTTAACTTGATTTTTGCAAGACATTTTGTTAACATGTAACACAAAAAAAAACATTAATAATGTGTTTGGCGACCCCGTACCTGAGTACACTTCTGTACACGTTTAGGCATCGACAAAATGATATAGTCAATAGCTCCTTGTGGCACCTCGTTCCAAGCAACTTGGACTTCGTTGGTTAACCTGCCTCAAAATTTGTGGAGGATGCTGCGCTGGGACGATCTCCTCCCAATGATGTCCCATACATGTTCAATGGGGATTAAATCCGGGAAACGAGGTGGCCACAGCAAAACATTAGGGCCTACTTTTTGGAGAAAGTCTATAGTTCGACGAGCAATATGGGGCCGTGCATTATTTTGATGAAAACGTGTGGACGGCCATCTAGATATTAAAGGGACATCATCAACATACCACGCAGCTGTCACTCTGTCTCGAATAAACAGAAGTGGTGATCGGCTACCATAAGCAATAGCCCCCAAATCCATTACTCCAACAGTCCTGTGTAGATGTCTCTCAACAGCAAACTCAATATCGCGTCGCTTTCCACGCCGGCGTCGTACCCTTCTACAGCCATCATGCATATCTAGACAGAATCGCGACTCGTCCCTGAAGACGACGTTATGCTATTCTGTTTCCTATTGCTGCGTTCTCTGCACCAGTTCAAGCGTTGACGACAGTGGGCCGCAGTCAAAGGAAGCACTAATCGTGGACGGCAGTGGACGGTATGAAAAAAGTCCAAGACGCGAATGCAGCAATATAGTGTAGTAGAGTAACAAATCTACCTTGTTCTCCAAACCATTGGTTAGCGATTTGACGTGTTGTCGCAAAACAGTCTCTCAGAGCTAGCGCCTATCTTGACGCTCTGTGGTACGCCTCGGTTGACCAGTTGGTCTTCTTCGTGTTCCCCTGCCTTCTTCTGTCGACACACGACACAAACGCATTATCGTCATTGCAGTACAATTAACGCGCAAAACAGTATCAAGAAAATTATTTTATTTTAATCACATAACGATGTTATTGTAAAATCAAGTTACTTTATCAATTTTTTAATTACCTACCTTCAGGTATTTCTCTCTCTAAGTATAAGAATTTTTTAATGATTTTTTAAACATCTAGTAATTTAAAATAAGTATGTAAAAATTTCATTCTAATAGAGGTCATATTTACACATTTTCTACTTTGTAACAATGCATCTTGATAAATATGTATATTTAGCAACATAAATCACTGTACCTGCTATATGTGTGAAAGCGATCAAACAACCGACGCTCTCAATTTGACAACTTAATGCGTCGTTTTAATGAGTTGCCGTTTTCATCTTAACGAACGACAGGTGTCGTCAGATTTTCATCTCATGAGTCTTTATTCTATTGCAGAATAAATTTCTCCGATATTCGCTACTCCCCCCCTATATTAACGTTAATGTCTTACGCCCGTACCCAAACGGTTTATGATTCTATTTCCAACCGCGGTGGCCATAAATTAATTTCGTATCTGATGTGTATGCCCTGGTTTTGTTGTTCGACGAAGAACTACGTTGCTAATGCTGTGAACACAATCCCACTCACGCGAATTATTTTCATTGTCGAATTTGAATTACTTTTTAGTCTCTGATAATTGTCACTCGAAAGAGTATTTCCTGAGATAAGAAATATCATTTAATATGAAGGTCATACTTAAAACAATTATAATTACTTTTAGTTACTGCTTTAAAGATAAAAAAATTACATTGCAAAAATAGTACTTAATGCTATATAACATTATTGTCGATATAAAAAATCCATAAGTATGTATAATCATTGTATCATAGAAAATGGTCGTACAGGTATCGTTTACCTATCCACACTGCGATTGACCTATTGTGAATACTCTAATCCTTCGGTAGCGTTCTATGTGTCGATGTTCTTAACGAATTTCAGAATTAGTTTGAGTGACGAGCTTGTAATCTGTTCAGCCTTTAGAATCACCTGTTGTAGATGCTGAAATATTTGCCGGTCTAATGCTTCGCACTTCCATAATATGTGCTCCGCCGTCTCAGCTTTGCCCCTCTTCGTGAGGTAATATTTTGGAATCCACATTCGCGAGGCTGAGCGACATTTCCCAGAGCAATTTAGACTTAAAACTATGAGTAGCTAACTGCAACTATCTGTTACAGAGTGTTATTTTTCTCTTAATTACGTCTTATAATCTAACTTGCTGAAAAGTTTCAGAGAGCGTAATGTAGCAAATGTATGAAGTCGTATCAAATTCTACTGATTCATTTATAAATTGTTTCAAACCAAAGTTGTAATTATTTTGTTTAGTCTGAATACGCACTGTCGTGTTCCTCATTAGATTCTATTACTATGCCACAACTTTTTAAGACTTTTGCATTACCGCTACAACAACCTACAAATGTGAAACTTATTGACTCAAGTCATATGTTTCTAATGATAAGATATTCATTATAGGTTGGTTGACTCATAGAAAATCATTTCTGCTGGTTGTCAAATGCCACGTAGTACTTTTGTCCATATCCTTAATATTTAACAGATTTTTTATTTTGGTTTAATATGTTCACTTATGGATAAAATATTTATGTTGAGAGTACCTATCTATTTTCCTAATGGTTCTTTATATTATTTAATTAATTAAATCAGTCAACAAAACTGTTTATAAATCCCCTTATACAGATTCCACAAGTGAGCAACCAATAAATGATGTATTTTTAAAGTAAGAAAGAAGCATAAAAGCATGAGTATATTGATATTTGTAACTCTTTTTAATTGTATGAAATATAAACGATTTGTATAATAGCAATGTACTTATTACAATGAAAATGTAATCTTTCGTTCAAGCATTGTTGCTGAATATTGTTGTGAAACTCGTTGGATACGAAATTGCATCTTGTAACGACTATGCGCTATAGAAAACATGTATGTAATATTTCAAAAGTCTACCCTATCACTAAATATAGAAAACAATAACGTACAATATTGCACGCACAACATTATATATTTCTGTCAAGCAATATCTTAACACAAACATAGGCGACGCGACGCTCTAGGGTATTCGTAACGACGTGTGCGGTTAGCACGATCATACACAACACAAGAATGTTAGAGTACTTAAGTATCCACGATAGTCGAGGAATGATTTGCGGTACGGATTCGTCGGAGTATTTTCATTTATTATTGCGAATTTATGTCGTCGGTGTATATATAACTGTCGGCTGTGTAACTCTATTGCCTTTCAGATTTATCTTTGTGTATGCGTCATTAATGTAGAATATCTATATAACAGTTTTGATAAATCTATTACTGTAATAGCTCTTCGAAAATTGTATTCAGTTAGCAGTATTTACAGACAATGATTTACTTGACATCTGCAATTGTAAATTAAAAAAAAAATATACTAAAAATACGTCTGTCACAATTTTTTTCATTGATTTCTTTATTGATATTAAAGCTACCAATCTATCATGTCGGAAATGTTTAGGAAATCTATTAGAAAGTTACCAGAAGAACTCTTATAATGGACCAACTAGTAGTACTAGTAGTACAGACCATTTAATTTAGCGACTTAAAAAGACGATGATATAGATTTAATTATTGGATTTTAGAAAAAAGGTTTTTACGTGACGTTCTGCGAATTGTGCTGTCAGCTTCTTTAGAAAGTTATCTTGTCTGGTTGTCACAAAACAAACTCATATACCTACCTACAGAGTGGATTATTTAGAATAGACTACTTTAGACTTCAACCTCTAATAACTAAAGTTAATGCAGTGAGCAACCTTAGCCATATAAATACATAATATAGATAAAGAAAGAAATATTTTAGTCGAAATTAGATTTCCTCCTCCTAGTTTATAACAGTACATTTTCTTCACAGCAGTATGCTTGCTAGAGACCGTCATTATATAATAGGTACTTCATAAACTACTTTATCTAATTGACTATTTCGCAAAACAAAAAAGCACTATCACAATTAAAGTACATAATTGAAGTAGTAGTAGTCCGCAGAGTAGTAGCCAGTAGATGTTAAAGAACTTCTACTAATAAACTCTCATAATGGAAATTTCTAAAATGAAGAAAATATACTGTTAAAGCAGCCTAAGAATTCATTTTCATTTTTTGGGTTTAAGTGAATTAAGCAATAAGTCATACTTTCTTGGTGAAGGTGCCGGATATTGATTTAAATAAACTGGAAGATTTTTTTATCTAGATACAACGGAATATGTATCTCTAAAACACTGCATCAAATCAAAAAGAGAACTTAACGAGGGTGAGCGCCTTATGTATATTCAAACAAAATTTTTCGAGCATCATCTCCGAGCGAGGGCTGTATTATATCCACTCCTTTGTCGCAAAAGCTGTTTGAGCCTGAAAATCAAAATATTGATCTACACGGCGTTTCTCCGACCGATTCTTACCTATGATGCCATAATCTGGTCCAGTGCCAGTATTTCTCAAATTAAACGACTTCACACACTCCAGAACAGGGTTCTCCGAATGATTATCGGAGCTCCCTGGTTTGTGTCCAACGCCCAGATCCATAGAGATCTGGAGGTACCAATTTTTAGTGAATACGCCATGGCACTGGCCAAAAAAACCCTAGAAAGGGCTTCCCAGTCGGAGAACTCGCTTATCGAACATCTGAGAGAATTGGACCCCCGCCTCGAGTTACGATCAGGAGGATTCTAGGAGACGCTTAACCACCCCTAGCTAGAAAAGCCCACATTGTGGAGACATAGGACCACCACACTTCGAGCGGCTAGGACCACCTAACTAGAGGACAAAGAGGTTTAACGACCAAATGGCCCAACCTTAGAAAACCCAAACACCTCAGCATAATATTTATTTAAAATTTTTATTGTGAAAAAGTTTATAATCCCAAAATAATATTGCAGCTTAAAGAGAAACAAATAATTTAATATTGAAAATATATTCCAAATCTATATAAAACTATAGTAATTGTTGAAAATGTTGTCCATTTACGTTTTAACATAGAACTTGTTCCGGAATCCATCGAAAATTTTATGTAACTTTTGCTGTGAGTTGTTAATTTTTTCACATGTTTTGCTACGAGATCTTTTAGTTCTTCCAGATTACGTATTGGCCTTGAATAAATGAAAGTTTTGAAATATATTGAATTTCAGTGTTTCTACTTATTATTCTGCCATCAAAACCTTCTCGAAGATATACAAACGTTTCTCTTGCCGTGTGTGGCTGTTTCACCAGCTTGTTGGAAATGCTATTAGTATATTTTCGTTGTCCATTGTATTTATGAAAGAAATGAGTATTTCATTGCGATATCGTGCAACAGTACCTAAACAATGAACAAAACAATGAGGAGTCTCCGATTGCCACACTCGCGTATTCTGTGAATTTACGTATTCAGAAAAACCTCATCTAAAACTGTGTTAAGAATACGTTTTTTGTTTACTTTATTTTGGAACCATTGACAAACTTCGACTATCCTTGGATAATCCACTGCAAAAATATTCATAAAACATTGCAGCTTGTATGCTTGATAGTGTAGGTTTTTCTTCAGAATAAGTTGATCTGTGCGCTAAGACAAATTTGTATGATGGGCCATTACTGAAATGGACGGTTTTGGATTTTCCTCAATATCATCCCGAACGGCTGTACGTTTAGATAGACGCCTACTTTCAGCTTTTCAATCAACACTGCCACTCACTCTGAACAACTGCAAAGAATCTCTCAACACATTGTAAAGGACATTGTAATCAAACACTAATTTAGGATATTATTCATGAAAGTCACTCATGCATTCTGGAATTGAATACTGCTATTCGTCATTTACTTTCACGCATATACAGAAGTAACATCTCATTATGTGCGATTAGCTGAAGCATGTATCCAAGACATTTACGTTTCACCGGTATACTCTCAGTAGGTAGGTTCGATTTGTTATAATTACTACACCTCTAAGCTGTGCTGTCTAGCGAATTTCGAGTAAAGAACAAAAAAGTACGTGTTACATATGTATTTATTGTAATTATATAAACATTGCTTTTCGTTCAAATCATTTATAAAATACCCGTTTGTTTATTTAGTAACATGATGTTTTCAACAAAGATGCATATAGTCTGCTCTAAAACCCTTTTGTTTGTTAAAATTAAATAAACATAATTTGTTAATTGCAAATTTCATTTGTCTGGAGTTTAGTAAGATAATTATTTTCTTTTTACGAGTAACACCCTATTCCTGATATAACCAGCTTCTCTAGCTTTAAAATTATTTTTGTTGGTTAAGTAAACTACATCAAAACAATATTCATTCTGTATATCAGAATAGATTAATACAGGTAATGTGCGTATTACCTAATAACTATGTTTTTGCAATAGTTTTATTTATCTAACTATTAAATTATTTAAATGTAACTCGTTAAAGATGAAGTCATGCATGTTAGACCATATAATGTAGACGTAGGTAATTATTTTAAAACTAAATATATGTAGGTATAGCTATAACCACAGTTCTAAAAATTCATATAGATAATACTGGATTACACCGATACTCATGGTTGATTCATTACATAAAATAATGATATCCGTATTCCCGTCAAAATATTTTACACATGTGTACATATACTTTTAAGCTTAATAAATTGTAAATTCACCGAGAATTGCAACCGGTTTCTATTGAATTCTAATCCTTCAGATAATCTAAACAAAAACCATTTATATATTATAAATTTCTAGACATACACATATGTTCCACCTTCAGTTGATATAATTTAAGTAGTATTCCTGCTTATTAACTTCGATGCCGACATTAAATAAATGTACATTTGATTCTCATTACTCGCCTGCGACAACCGTCCGCGTCGAGCAGAGGATAATGCGTGCCAACAGGTGTACATCCTTCTCTGCCCGACGCGTTCAAGCCAACTATATTTAGCTGGCGAAAGATGTGTCCGGTTGGACGCGCCGAAATGGCATCCTCGACCGCCGAAAGTCGGTGGAAATTTTCCGCTAAATTTATAACAATAAAGGAAAGGGTTGGGAACGCTTTGCAAGAGGCGTGAACATTTCAAAGTGTCTGACGTATTATAACCAAAACACTCGCTTTATCTTCTTTGGATGAGTTCTTCTTTGGTATTCAAATTGACACTTGTTTAAGATATGGTTTCACATTTTTGAAACATTAAGTGAGTCGTTAAAGAAAGCTTAAATTTTATTTTCGTCCAGTAGGTTCCGGTTTTCGTCAAAACTACAAAATAGAAGATTTAGTATCGCTATCAGTAACAGTAAGTCTTGCAGTTTGCGCAAAGTTGCTGTTGTACTGACATTATTATAAAGTGGGCTCATATGACGCAATCAGTAGCTCAGGGCGAATGCAGTAATTACTGCATGTTTATCTTGACGTCTACAACTTGGACTTTTTTAATTCTTCGTAGCCTATAATAAATCGTTATTGTTTCGATAACAATCAATAAATCTGGGCACACATATAAGATTTAATATCAGCATAAAAGAGAAAACTATAATAGACATGCATAACGTCACGTTGCAATCCAGTAAGGGTCCAGACCTGTCGTGTATGACCTGTGTATGGTTAGCGCTGAATGTATATCTATAGATCAATATCACAAACTATATCTCTCTCATGTATATGACACTGATTTATTTCATTAAAGAAATGATTGATGATACGTAGCAAAATTATATTTTTATTCCATGTACTTAAATTAGACACTATGTGCTTCTTAAGATTTGTTATTTAATTTAGAACTCTTGTTCTGTACTTTTATAATCTAAATATTATTTAATAAATAAACAACTACATCAAAGTCAAATAAGTTCGTGCAATGTTAGCAATGTTTTTGTTAATTTTTACTATGTTTTGTATACTTTTACAAATTTCGGAAATTAAAGAGCACGCTGACATTTCATTACAGTTCTGATTGTAAATATATTAAGATAGAAATATTAACTGAGTGAGTTCTTGCTCACAAAATATTTTCGTGTTTTAGCTTTCTGCTTAGAGTAGCCTATGAAGGCCAAAATATTTATATTTAGCGTCGTTATTTAGAGATAAATATTTATTAAACAAAATTGGCTTAATAACTTATTGTTAATATCTCTAAAAAGTATGTACATTATTAAGATTACTTCAGCCTCTATGTTTAATTTTCGAATATAAATGTATTCATAAAAGCTCTCTTGCTAAACTGTTTCGATATAATATTTTTATATCACATATCTCTGTAAACTAAGAAAGAATTTAAAATAAAAGATATTCAAATTATCATCGTATTAACAACATAAATTCTGCCAGATAAAATAGCCTGACAATATATTTGAACTTCATGATGACTGTCAGCTTGCGACTATTTGGAGTGCTATTTCCGAATCTTGCACATGAACGCTTCCAAACTGGCAAGAGAATAGAAGGTAGGTGTTCATGGATCAATGACCAACCTCTCTAAACCCTAGAACCCTCTGCAACGATTTGTTAGGCGGAAATACACGCCATAGATCTTTGCGAAAACCTTGTGCCTGCTGAATTTCGAAACGCCAGCTCAAGAAGAAATTTTAAGATTGGAGAGTAAAAGAAAGGCCCTCCCTCTGTAAAAAACGCAGGAACAAACACAAGCGTAGAAATTTATCAGCTGCTCGTTAAATAGTAATAAAAAATTTCTCATCGTATTTAAGGACCCTCACTGGCATTCTCACTAGTCATTGCCCTCTAAAATATCACCTCAAACAGATGGACAAGTCGGCACCCAAAGTAATCCTGGAATTCGTTAAGAGAGAGTACCTGAACGACCCTTCTTCTGCAATAGAATTCTATAATACAATATTTGAACCTTTGGTGATCAAATAAACCGTCTCTTAAATTAATAATATTGTTAGTATGTATTGTAAAAGTTTTCTAGAGTCAATGTTAAAAGATTTATTTTGAATGGAAATATTTCACACAGCAGTTGGTATGGAAAGCAATTTTAAACACTAAAATAAAACTAGGAAGAAAATTACAAGAAAATAAATAAATAATAAAAGTAGGTACAACATACAAAAAAAAATACTACTTTAAGAAACGAAACAATTTGTGGATAAAAAACAGAAATGGTTACAATAGGTATTATTATGGAAAAAGGTTGAGACATCACGAAAATACACATACATACTTATTATTATATTGTATATCACATGAATAGTACATTAAGACGAGTAATCAAATAATGAAAGTAAACGAATGTGCTCTAAACAAAAGTATCTATTTTATTTGAACTATTGACAGAAACGGATACTACTGTAAAAGAAATAAGAAGAATACTTGTGTAAAGGGCACTGTAAGAATGATAAAGGCTCCATAATATGTCGAGTCTGAATACTATTTACGATGATCTCATATGCCATGTTTACTTAACCCTTAACCGGAGATGTATCGTGTACCAGACGACGCTAAGAATATAAGTGAAGTGCATTGGACGATACATCTCCGGTTAAGGGTTAAGAAGCAATATAATAGGTAGCAGAGTAATGTTTGTATAACATGGGAAGATAAAGAGTCAACAAAAATTTTTGACATAAAAGCATCTCTCGAATTATTTTCAAATACATGTTTAGAAAAATCATATCAACATTTCTACCTACCAAAGCTATAATACAAAAGAAGTAAACTTACATTTTCGAAATACACACACTTGGGTTTAATAAACAACTAGGACATATAGAAGACTATACTTGAATTTGGTTACAAACAGTGAGTAATTGCCTCATTCGCAATACATAGACGTGAAAAAGGTAGTGGCCAACAACTTGTCAGGTCGAACTGAAAATTACAAATTTCCAGGCATGTTGAATAACTGAATGCCGTTCATATTGTAAAAGTATAACATATTTCTAATGCATACATTACATGTAAAGCTTTTCTGAATAGTTTGTACTACTGACGTTAAAAAGACTAAATGATGGCTTGTCGGAGAAACAACGAAAATTGAATAGCTACCATCGTTTCTGTTATGTGTAAAGTAAACGTTTCAAGGTTAGAAGATATGTAGGAGTATGAATCTATTCCAAACATAACATCAATTTCATAATATTTACTCAACATTTGGTACTTATATCGTTTACATAACTATACCTACATTAAGTTTTAAGCCATTTTGCAGGTGTATATAAATGATATAAAAATTTAAAATTTTCTTAGACATGACTGGTTATAGTATTAAAAGTAGGTATTATCAGTAGTAATTTCCCTAGTACAGTGATAATCACGAAATAATTTTATTTGTTTCCGAGAGCACGTTGCTTGGTAAAGAAGCGTGGTCGAGGAAACTAATAAAATTATGAGGATTTATCTCTGTCCGTGGGATATTTAGTCAGAAAATTTTTGGCTTTTTAAATTAACGTTAGCATTTATTTATTAAAAGAACAATTATTTAAAGTAGAATTTGAGAAACTAAATCAGCTTGCAGAAGTTGCTGAATTTGTTTCCAATCTATCTATATTTTCACTATTTAGTTCTCCAAATCGTGACATTTCGAAAATTAAATTTGAAACTGTCAAAAGGTTTACACAAGCAGTGATATGACATTAAGTCAGGTGACAGCCGGGGTGTTATCGCTAGCGATAACATTCCGGGGTAGTTAGTTAGATTTAATACGATCCTTGAGTAACATGTTGTCACCAGAATGTCTAAAACAGATTTATTTTGCTTATTGTCATTCTGTTATGAGTTATGCTATTTTGGCTTGGGGCCACTCCAGTCACATAGTTAAAATCTTCAAAAATCAACGTAATAAGTTAATTGCTAACATCGGATACAGATATATTGCAGGGATGCATACAGATCTTTGAGAATACTGACAACACCTTGTGTCTGTATACTTGATTGTCTTACTTATATTAGAAATAATTGT
The DNA here is from genome assembly GCA_004785975.1 of Popillia japonica. Lineage (NCBI taxonomy): Eukaryota > Metazoa > Arthropoda > Insecta > Coleoptera > Scarabaeidae > Popillia > Popillia japonica. Next base: position 15,770 of record SMLS01065378.1, read on the forward strand.
GATAATTATAATGTAAATAGAGACTACCATAATTACTCAGGTAGAATTAACATTGACTTTAGAATAAATAACTCAGATCTCTGTAAGCGTAGGGACAGTGTAAATTATTATGCACCTATGTGTTATAATGTCTTACAGAGCACATAAGAGGTTTGTCTCATATATCCTTCAATAAGGTTATGAAGAAGTATTTAATTTCAAAATGTTTTTATTCTGTTCAAGAATTTTTGATCAATAGCTTTAGTGATTTGGTTGATTGTTTATAATATTGCATATTGTCTGATGCACTCATGTGAGAGATTTGCCAATATTAATTTTTCAAAACTTTATAAGTATATGAATTTCTCCAATAATTTTACTTTATAATTTAGTTTATTACTTTTGTACTGTCCTTGTACTTCTTTTTTTACTTCTTTGGACTTGTGCAATCACTGTTTGTATTGGCATTAATTAATGTTAGTATTATTATTATCGGTTGACAAACTGCACTCTGTATACCACATAAAGGGATAAAAGATTTCCTAAATTGGTAGTGTATTAATAGAATTGCTTCAATGCAATCTACATAAATGCACAACGACAACCTTATGCATTGCACATTGATAAATTCTGCAACAAGCTACTACTGTGAGCAAACGTATCTCTCGGTGATTTTTTTATGAAATTTTTGTTTTAGACTGTTCTTGACTAAAGGTAACAGAAAGTTTTAGTTTAATATCTCTGACCTATCACAGCAAAAATAATCCAAACTAGCTGTTGATGCATCTTTATGTTTCACTGTGAAATCGATAAGCCTCACATAGTCATGAAGCTTAAGCTACAAGAAATCAATTTTCTTAAAATAATTATTAGATCAAACTTTATTGTCAAATTTAGTTTTTATTCAACAAGTTTAACGATCGTGTATAATTAGGAAGTCAAAAAGTCTCCCGAATTCGTCAATGTATTATATAATTATAATTTCTTAGAAAACTTATTTTGTTTTGATTCAAGCATTTTTCGTTTTCCTTTTTCTTATTATTATTTATACTGTATCCTAGTTATTTTGTCTACAATAAGGAAATTCCCCTTAAACGATTAAAATATTTGTGGCGTCATTATTATTATTACTGTCGCCAAAACGCCAAATTGAATAGCGACTGCAGCATAATTTTCTTGTAAAAGGATTTGGCATAAATATTTCGAATTAACGTCCTGTTTGGACACCAAAGTGGTAAATAAATCCGGTAATTTTATTTCACTAAAGTGGGTCTCGTTATGTACTTATTAATGAAGTCCAGTTCATTTAATAGGAAACATATTTAAAATCTTGGCAGAGTTAGGTGAATGAAAACACGTACATACGTATAACAGTAAGGTCTTTAATCCGCCTTCCCCGCTATCTTTCCCTTTTGACGAAAGATAATATTACTATCGGAAAAGGTATATACAATAAAACGACAACGGTTCTAACCAAACAAATATTCACAAAAATTGGCGTTAACAGACATAAAATAAGTTAGCGTAATAACCACCGGCACTGATTACATCTTCTAACGTTTTCATGATTGAATTTACAAGTGTTGTATAGAATTGCTGTGTGATTTCTTCCCATTTTTGCAAACAATGGCTTCGTAATTCTTCTCTATTTCTGCTATTATCCCAAAATCATATATTCCTGCCTGTGTGGGTCTGGAGACCGCGTGTGTCGTTCTAAAACTTGTATTTTGGTATATTCCAAAAACTATTTTTTACAACAGCAGCTGTATGAACTGGACTGTTGTCTTGAAGAAGACGAATTTGACCATCTTTCCACATACTAATAGAAGAATATGCCCTCAATATATCTATAAACATGTTGGAGTTTAACTAGTATATTAATAGACACAATATCACCTGGTCCGTGAGAAGATATCCAGCTCCAATATGCTCGCTATACATATAACGCTTTCACTCGATTTGTCTTTTGTCACCTATCTTCCTGTGATATTGGAGTTTGCATATCAGTAATTTCGAATTATCGTTAATAGGAAATATCGTTTCGTCGCAGAATATAACATTGGGCGATTTTTATACAAATTCTATATAATTTCAAGGCGCGTTGTATTTTTTTGCTCAATTTCAGTTAAAGCATTAAGTAAATACTAATAACAAAATAATTTTAAATTTGTAATTATACAATTTTTGCAATTATTGTTTGACCAATACTTTGCATGGGAAAATAATTACTGATTTATAATAAAATTTCTTGTTATTTCATTAATTTGCCTACGGTCTACCTTCGTTAATTATACATCTATTTCCAATATATGTATTCATAATTTGCTTGGTTTAGATTTCTTTAAATACTCGCAACTGGCCAAGTAGTATGCTAGTTGCTATTCGACTTATTACAATTCCTCAATTATATTTACCTAAATAACGATTCATGACGGAAAGCCTACACTGGACACGCGTTTTATTATGGTTTTAGTCGTTTAATATGATCTCGATATTACACTTATGTAGTATTACGTAATGGGTGTTCAAAAGCTAAGAGGGCAGGGGCAGCATATAGTAGGACCATATGGCACTTCCCTCGTTTTGATATTATTACACATTATGTATTCAGTTATGTAATGACTACAAAATTAGAAAATGTTTTAAAGTAATATTACGTCATTGATTTAATTGCGTACAACCTACAATTATAAACATATATAAGTTTACGGAATAATATGAAATGTTCAATGAAACTGTTATATAACTTGCAAGAATAGTATTTTCTTAAAACTCACCTTGAACAAACAATATCCTCACGTTAGTCAATATAACACATACGATCTACTTTAGTAAATTTTGCTAAAAATATTTACATTTAGTAATTGATTTAACTACAACTGACATTTTTATTGCTAATCATGGGCTGTCCATAAAACGTATAAAATTTTTCTTTGATGTAAAATATCATTTCTTGTTATACATTTAATACCACTGGATAGTGGTTTGTAAATCTGACAACTATAATACGTGCGTGTGATTGTTAATGACTAAACACTACGTATCGTTCTAGGATTCGTAGCAGCAGATTCTTGTAGCTGGTAATTAAAATTAACGATCCGGTACGACTTTTGTGTGACACGATTTTTCAAGCGATGAGTGCGTTTGTAGCAGAACTAATTCACGTGATCTATTTTGAATATACACGCATTCACACGCGGAAACAAATTTGTCAATATTAGTGAATAAAATGGCATAAAAACCTGGTTTCATATTTTGGGAAAATATGTTCCGTTATTTTTGTTTATCTTCTGGTTTATCTCTTCTTTCAATACGCCATTTATTCTTTAACTAGTCTACACATACGAAGTATTTAGGCCATGTTTAGAGTAACACTTTATGAAAAAAGAGTAATGAAAGTTCACAGGATACTATAAAGTAAGATTCAATCTTTGTATGTACGTATGTAGGTGTGTATATCTTTTTAGTACTTAAAAATGTGGGTTGTTGATAAGTAGAGCGTATATCCTTGCTGAAAAATTAAACAACGCAGAAAACACGGATAATAATTGAAATATACCTAACTTTCAATCTGTTTGACAACTAACGTAAGTTAAATATCAGTTGAACTTAATCTATTCATGAATTTACTGTATTTAACAATCAATTATTAATGCCTGTGCCCTATATCTAAAGATTATAAGATATGTGACCTGGACTATGGAAAGGTACCTATGGTCGGAAAAAATCAATGTCTGTTTTTTGACCGAAATTTATAGAAAATCAGCAGAAATTCTGCTGATGGTTTTAGTCAAGTTCCAGAGCCTGTCCGGTGGGGAACGAAAACCAATTTCTCCTTATTAAAGGAGAGAAGAAGACGCGGACCAATAAACACTGGCCGTTGAAATATAAAAGACCGGCCTCGAAATGCTAAAGAGTTGGTAACCATCGTCGCGATTGAGATTCTGAAGATGTTCTTTAATCTCGATCACTTCTCTTTTCTTTGGAAGAAAAAAGTGCAGCGACTCACATACTTACGACAGATGTCTAATCAAAGCAAATTTTGTGACCCGTGTCGAGAAAATCTTCAGCCAAGGCTGAATGCGCTGAAGACCACGCCCTAACGTATTGTTGATGCTCTTTGATCCTGGTATGAATTGAGCGTCCGGTTTCCCTAATATATATTGAACCACAATCACAGGGAATTTTATACATGATTTTATAAGAGAGACCATGACGAGAGTCCTTGACTGAGGAAAGAATTTGAGAAATTTTGTTTAGGGATTTGAAAGTGTATTTGATGTATGTAAGTACTTCTTACGAAGAATTCTGCCGATATGATCAGTAATGCCGTAAATGTAAGAGAACGGTGGCAATTTGATGATTGTTAGATGCCGGTGTCTTTCCTTTTCTATAATAATTCTGAAAAAGAGCGGTTTTGACGTGTTCCAACTCTATAAGATATGATTCGTTGTTATATTTCATATTAACATTTGTTAATAAATTTTAGTTGATCTAGTTAATAAAATTAGCATGTCTAAGTTAACTGGTTAACAGCAAATACTAGAATGTAACTTTAAAACGAAAATATATTGGAATTAAAATTATGTATTTTTTAGACACAAAAATTGAATAGGTCTTCTACCTACTTAAAATTTCTGCAACTTAACTGGAATAGATAATTTATGAACATAGAAAGTGATTTACAGAAATATAGAATCGAAACCGAAATAAATAACAACTAACTATTCATCCAACTTTGCATTTATAAATGCAAAGTTAGTTACATTACAAGACTGAGACACCAAAATTCGTGATAAAAACTAACGGAAGAGTCTACCAAGATACAGAAAGATAAAACAGTGATACTTAAGTAACTATACAGATAAATATATATCATAATTAGAACAACAATGGCTCCCATAGAGGAGGAATTTTGCTTGGTTAACGTCTGGCATCAGGAATGGACAATAAAGCAAAATAAGTAAATGCCACATACTATCCAAAAACCACCAGGCTTCGACCTACCATGCAAAACATGAGGAAACCGACACCCCTCTGCGAATGCGGTGAGATCTAAACTGTGGAACATATGACAGAAGACTACGCCAGGACAGCCTATCAAAGGGTTGACAGCTTTTATTAACCATCTCGACGTTTGTTTGGTTGACGTGACGTTGGTGAATTCCGCCCAACAATGTATGACGTCGAGAAACAATACAAAAAAAAGGTCCTCGCTACCTTGCTGTTGATGCAGATTTGGAATATAAAGAACAGCAGAACCCAACCGAAACAGGAACAAATAAAAACAATATTCTATTTAAAAACTTGAAACGATAGACACACTGCTATTACGTCTACAATTTTAACAGAGCAAATTTTTATTCAGTTCAATTTAATGCTCTTAAACACATAACACAAAAAAACATCTAATCAATGCTCATGGTATAATTGCAGAAATGACCGTAATAGCAAGAGGAGTAAAAATAGATCAAGCATTAAACTATCTACCTTTCCGGTCCCATTAGAGTACCTGTAAATGCCAGAGCTACCTCTATCAGTAGTATCGCAGTGATTCTATAGAACGACATACAGTAAGAAGTAAACTGAAAACGTCAAAAATTGCCAAGTTATAAAAAAACTGGAAATGCCTGTAATAGGTAGGAATAAGTAATTTCAACCTTTTGATCCTTATCAAACTTCCTCCTTTGTCCTTTCTCTTGCCAATGACCTTAGACTTCCAAACCAGCCCATCTAAAATTTAGTCTATTCTTGTTGCCTTTGATAATCGGGTGATTCTTACTTGTCTATTATAATATAAATAATTGATTTGCTTAAGTACAAGTGCATTCACTAAAATAATTACTCGTTGTTATACTTCTTAATAAAGCATAAAAACAAATAACAAATAATGCCTATTATTTGCTTTAAAACAAATAAAAGTAAGTAGCCTACAAACTACTCAATCAATCTAACAGCTACAGGTATTTGTCAAAATTTGCCCACGGTATAATTGAACTATGTTCAAATAAGCGGTATTTTTTCTGAAAATTAATGCAACTAAGACAACCTACTTACACGAATAGAACCTTGCTTCTCAGATGAACGCTTCGTGTCTTAATTAAAGCTAGTTCTGAGTCCAACATATCTAGCGTTACACGGAAGAAAGGCTCAATGGTTGGAGATGGTTCTGGCAAAAATGTATTGGCTGTATTTCTGTAGCCGTAGCGCTAGGTGCCTTGCCAAAATCTTCGGTACAATCAATTATTATTTTCTAGCTTCTCTGCAGAAATGAGCTAGGTAGAAACAATATTAAATCTGCAGGAATTTCTTTAAGGCAATTCACCTACTGCGTTTCACAGGTTATAATCATTTAAATACTCGTTACTGTTAATTAACTCCGTGTTCTATAAAAGTAAGCCACTTTCGCAACGCTCGAATAAATAGATGATTTAAAACTAGAAATTGAGGTGAATATTAATTGGTTCGGTTTTCCTCGTCTTTTTAATACGTTTACCAAGAAAATTATTCATGTAATGTTAATATTTTCTTGGGATGTATACGATTAAGTTGCCCATAAAAGTGTTTTATTTGAACAAGAGTAGGTATAATTATAAATTAGAAGCTGCATCATGTAATACGTTTGTTTTATTATTAGTACGTTCCTGGATAGATAATTTCTAATACAGTAACACAATCAAACAATCTTCTAATTTATAATTATACTGTTTACACTGAATTTAAATCTAAAGAGTTTGAAATGACAAATACGTCTAAAAAAATGTTTCAAATAATAGTTTGTTGTATGTAACATTGATGTACATGCACATACATACAGTGTTAATTTTGAATAGCGCAAAATAAGAAAGCGAGTGAAAGATACTTAGAAGTCAATCCTAAATACTAAATTTTGTGGATCTATATGACGCACTGACGTAGGTATCTAGCATATGTACATACATATATTAGGTACATGACTGTATGAAAATCACCAACTATCGCTATACATTGACCGTTGCGGTTTGCATTTTGTTGAGTATCAACTTGGCATTTGCTATGGATGCATCTATTTGCAATGACCGAGCCGAAGGTTGCGGCCTTGAAAAATCACACAAGGTGCTCCAAGCGGTATAAGCACAACAAACCTAGCACAGCAAGTAAATGTGTCTCAAACTACTGTGCAACAAATTTTGAACACGAATTTACTCTATCTGTACTATCCCCAACGCATGCAAAGGTTAACAGAACTATAATTTCCCCACCGAATTGCCCTCTGTGATTGGTTTCACAGTAGAGAATTTCAACAGCCAGATCTCGTTTCAGTAATTCTCTTCACTGTCCAATCTACGATTACCAAAGATGGTATTTTCAAATATCACAACAGTCACCATTAGGAATACGAAAATCCTCACGATATACAGCATGGCTCTTCGCAAGTTAGGCTATCCGTAAATGTTTGGGCAGAGTTGGTAGCTTGGACCACGTGTGCTCCCGCAACGATTAAATGCAGACTTGTATTTTAATTTGGATCACATACTATTGGCGATACGACAACAATTATGGTTTATCCACTACGGAACACCCGCGCATAGTAGTAGACCTGTTCAAGCATTTTTAAACGAAGCTTCCCCACATTGCGCTGGACGTGGACGTCACATTCCTTGACTCGTAAAACAGATCTAAAACCATTAGACTTTTTTCTGTGGGGATGCATGACAACTTTAGTGTATGATTGCCATCCCGATATTGGAAATGCCAAAGATCTGCAAAATCCCACTTTTATTGCGCATTCGCGAGAACATGCCGACTTTACGCGCATGCATAATAAATTTCGTCGCCGCATTGATGCCTGTATTACTGCTAACAGTGGACACTTTGAACATCGTTCATAAATATATCATCCTGTTTCTCCTACATCGGTTCTTCTCACCACAAATTTCATAAAAAGATTTTTTTTATAACAAATAACTAAACTCTAGTATTCAGAAAAATACTTCACAATAGAAAGATCAGCTGTACGATTAATAAAAGCTGATTTGATAAAATTAACAATGCTGTAGGTCACTCATATATGTTTATGTCTTTTTGTATTTCGTGCAAATACCGGCTAGTTGCGTTTCAATATACTATTCACTATTCTTACCATCTAACAAGTTCTTATCGATTTTTTACTTCCATATGCGTAATCTTGAAAAATCAGCAATATTTGTATAAATACTAGATAAACAAAGAAAAAGACCGACTTTAACTGCATTTTGGCCCCTAAAATTTGAAAATTTTTGATGTGTTACAAATGAATTTCTTTTTTAATTTTCAGTTACACATTTATACGTTGTTTTCAGATTCGCGTAGTTTAATAGGAGTACCAGACAGATTTTAATCCCAAAAATAGGTATGTCTAATAATAGAACTACGAGATTAATCTAATCTATTAGTGAATTATTACAATACATATACATCGCCCAATTCGTTTAGTGAAAAGCATACGATTTCGTGTATTCGGGATGGATTAAGAGTAAGGAGGTCTAGTATCTTTATAATCACAAGTGTAACATACGTATATACATACATAAACAAAGAGATAAATAAATTCCGACCGGTGAATTCTGCTATCTAATATCACCATGTGATTGAACTGAACACTTTTTATTAATATAATACTTTGAAATTGCAATTTGTACTCATTTTGTTTACAACTGCTCTATAAAAATGTTGCTATATGAAAAGGCCAAGGGGCAAGGTATTGACGTTAGAACAACGTTCTGCAATCTGTATCACAGGCAAGAAGTATTGCTGAAGACAGAGTCATAATTACAACAACAAAACGAGGCCGACCTTCTCCCGTGCCAGATATCACCCAGTATGCTGGAACCAGAATAGCTATTACTACTGTAAAGAGTATTATTACGATTATACGATTATTGAGTGCAGTCCACAAAAAAGTCTACTATGAGAAACGGAACATCTAAATTGTACTATAGATAAGTAGTAAACCGTATTATGGATGGACGAAATCGTTAGGTCTAAGTCCATAATTTTCTTTCGTCAGTGACCTGCAGACCTGTAAAAACAAAATTAATAAAATATAATAATTTCTATTTTCCAGAATAATAATCTCTATAAATTTAATCAAAACTTTGTGCATCATAATTTCATTAAATCGCTTTTGGAGAGAGAATCATAAAACAACGCCATTATTTCATCCCCTCCGACGGTGGACTACTAGTCGATTTTTAGTAATTTTAGCACATGTATAAAAATGAGCGTCCATATTTTAAGCGTAGTTGACGTTATTATGTTAGGACATCTTTATGTTATACTTTTTATAGGTTGATAAAATATTTGATAGTTGATTTATTTATCAATACGCACATGATAAAGTTTTCCATGATCCATCTTTTTATTTTTTTACCGAATCATCGTAGTACAACACTACTAACACAGTAGTTCAGTACAAAGAAAGAAACTCAGCATTTACTATCAATTAAAAGTACGGTTAAAATCATCCAATAGTCCGTTAGGACATAATCCTTGCCACGGTTTAGTTGAACATTTTTTCAATACGGGCACAATATTTATTTAGATCAAATATCCCTTAATAGGTACATACGTAAGTAAAACGATTAATTCAAGGTACAAATTAATTCATGTTCAACAAATCACAAAGTCACAGTGCACATACATTGTGGACGATTTTGTTAATTTAGTACCTGTTATGTAGACATACAAGGGTCTTTCAAATAAAAGTAAAAAGTTTGAATGAATGGAATATTATTTTATTAAACTTGAATCCAAAATATTTTGCGCCAATTCCCTCTCGGGCACGAGAAAAAGAATTACAAAGGTATTTATAAAATATACGTCGCGCCACTGTGTTTTAAGGAATGCATGTTGCATGTGGCTATAGCATATCGGAGCGCAGAGTAAGTGTAGCGATCGGCGATATTTAACCTCTGTGCAACACAATCAGATTTAGTCTGTTTCAGGTGTTGTATGTGGATGTTTGGAATATTCTTACACAACTAAACTGTACGGTATGATTTTCGTTTATAGTGAAACAGGAAAGCATGTTTCTCAAACATCTCTGACTTATAGGCAGCGTTTTTCAAATCGGCGAGACGCATTCCACATTTGCTTAACTGAAATCGTGTTTAGATTTCGAGAAACCGGTAAATCTTACCACCTTACGAAGATCGTGGATGTGATGGGTCCTGTAGGATTTTGCGTGCTGAAGAAGACCTCCTAGACCTTGTTGACACAAAATCCAGGTGTAAGTACACGAGAGGTAGCACGACAGGTTAGGGTCTCTCGCAGTATGATACACTGCATATTGAGATTAATTTCTTACCCCCGTATCATATTCGCCAAGAATCGACTGAAAATGGTAATGGATACATTTAAAATAAAAATTTTTTTATAAATTAATCTCCGATAACATTTTCATATGTAATAATATTGATCTTATTGAACCCTTTTATTCAAAGCTATTTAAAAATGCTGACATATCACTGTTATCTCGTAGTTTTTATTACATCGACAGCTGTTTTCGCGATGTCTTGCGTTCGTTCGATTGAGGTATTTTTTAAACACATTGAGCATTCATAGGCGGCACATATTACAATTTACAAGGGGAGCTTTTAATATTGTGTTCGCGTCGTAATTGTACTACAATATCTTGGATTTATATTCTACATAATTATACATATACACAATTATGTAGACATTAAACAGACATAATAAAAAATATGAAAAATGGTGAGATACAATTGTATTTCACCATTTTTCATATTTTTTACTTTTACTTCGGACACTCTGTGTATTCAGATGATTAATTCAACTGACAAGCTTTTCTTTCAAAACTACCAACGCTCTTCCTTTCTCGTACAGTATCAGATAACTACATTGCAAATACATACACCATTCTATTGGAAAAAAATCATCCCGAAAATCGGTTGAATCTGGAATATATATTTCATTATACAGTCAATATACAGTCAAACTTCTTAAGTCACTAGCTCCATATAATTTTTGCTAACAGAACAACTTAACTTTTAACACCTAGAACTCAATCAAGATATTATAGTTTTGAATGTTTTTATTTATAGTGACGATATTCTTTTCGATAGTCAAATTCCCTTGAATGTTGGTATTAGTGCATCAGTAAAGATGGACTCAATGAAGACTCTCTTTGTATGAATGATAATCTGTGAAATGAAACGAAATCGCGCATCAATTACAAAAATTAACGTTCCATTATTAAAGCAAATTTGAATAAATTACTACAACTAAACAACTGGACTGACACTTCATCACCATAATGGTATGGTTTCCAATAGAATTTTATTTTACTCCTTAAGATGTTCTTTTAAGAATCTATGCATATTTTCAATAATTCCCCCATACATTATTTTCTATATATGATGAATGGTACCTATTTTTGGAGCGCTTCTAGTTTAGAATTTATATATTTTGCATCCGAAAATAATAACGTCTATGCAACGATTGGATTCACTCTATCAGTATTGCATTTTCATAAACTGGATTACATGCAGACTAATAAAATATTGATCAAAAACATATTAAAACGTAGAACGCAAGGAGTATCTATTTATAGGTGTTGGAAAGGTTCTCTTTAAACTCGTTTCAAGGACTTCGGACTGAATACACATAAATATATTTTTTCCCATTATCCAGTCTATATAGTTAAATGATTGAGCAAAAATCTCAACGAAATATATCTTTGATATTTATATTATTAAGGCACTACTTGCTTCGCTTATTTTAATTAAAAAAAATACTGCTAATTCGATATATTGATACATCAGTACTATACTTCTGCTTTTGATCTTCTGGGAATGGGCCCGTAAAGAGTTGTTATTTAAACAAAAATGTTTACTCCTCAAGAATTCGAAACCTGCTCAATTTATCAAATAAATTTATATCTTCAAAGTATTATAAGTACCTATATCAATTTATCGGTATTCATCTACTTTAAAATATGGATGCTCAAACATCCGTGTTACAGAGATATACTCAAGTGAATTTACATGCGTCTATAAATTTTAGAAATGAGTAAGGTTCTATGGAAGTCAATTATGTTCTTTAAATAACATGCGTTTTTCTGAAATAAAAAAATTGACCTCAAAATAAAAGATATGGCATTGGCAGAAAACCAGTTGTATTTTGCAATAAATTACAAAATACTATAACGATATGAGATCTTTGACCGTACACTAAAGTTAAATCCATACAGCATTGATACTTGCAAATTGTCCGCGTTATAACGTATAGACAGTACACTAAACAGACATAATATTTGTTGCCATATCTTTCAAATATTACATCGTTGTTTTCTTAATGCGAGAACATTTACAGCACATATAACCATTTTATAATTAAATGTTACAATTGGTGTTAGATCGCAACAATTAACAATTAAAGGTGTTGAATCCGGGCTTGCGGCCCCTGACAATAATGATGGACTTTGAAAGAGCCGCAATGAACGCTGCACAAACGGAGTTCCCAAATGTGAGAATTTGCGGATGTTTTTTTCATTTCTCGCAGTGTATGTGGCGCCATATTCAAAGTGCAGGATTACAACGCAGATATATTGAGAATTCTAACTTCGCTCTTCACTTAAGACAATTGACAGCTCTTGCATTTGTTCCAGAGAACCATGTAAGCGAAGTGTACGAGGAGCTGCTCGATATCGATTTTTATACACAAAATGAAGAATTATTAGTGCCACTGATAAATTATTTTGAAGACACTTGGATAGGGAGATTAGATAGAAGAAGACAGCGAAGACAACCCCTTTTTCCTGTAAATGTATGGAATTGTTACGATCTGGTAGACCAAGATATACCTCGAACTAATAATGCTGTCGAAGGATGGCACAACAGCTTTTCTTCTCTTCTCAACGCTGCACATCCCAATATTTGGAAATTTATCGATTCTCTTAAAAAAGAATATGACTTAAATGTGTTGAAAATAGAGCAGTACATTGCGGGGAATGTACCTCCACGTAAAAAAAATATCAAGATACAGCAAACAGGATAACAGCTATTGTTGTCGATTTTCCTACCAGGCCAAATTTAGAATATTTGAGAGGCATTGCTCACAATTTTCAGTTGCAAATTTAATATTTCTAGGACAAAATAATTACAAAAAAACATGAAACAAAATACAAAACAAATTAAAAAAAAATTACAGAAAAAAATAAATCACAAAAAAAAGACTTTTAAACACGCCAGCTTTACGCTGCCAGTCCTAAGCCTGGATAAAGTGTGAAGGAAAGTTTCAATAAATAATAACGTTTTCCCGCTTCCTTTTTTTTTCCCACGCCCTTTTGACCCGCGTCCTTTTTTCTCGCGTCCTTTTGTCCCGCGTCCTTTTTTCCGCGTCCTTTTGTCCCGCGTCCGTTTTTCGGCGTTCTTTTGTCGTACATTCCATATTTATGGTTTGAAATTTGATTATTACAGCTTTATTCTCAAATGTTTCTATATAAATATTACATATAATTTAGCTCTAAAGGATATAACGGCTGCAACAGATCTGTTTGGTTATATTTGCAATGGAAAACCAAACATTTTCAAATAAGGCATTTTTTGGCTACCTTGACTAGATCTGGGAAAGAACTGTAATTGGAAATCTGTCTCCTTTGCCTTAATAGTTTGATAGCATATACCGGGTTCTTTTTTATTGTTACACATACCCTCAAAAAAATAATTATCACCGCATTGGCAACTATTCCTTTTTTGACATACATACATACATGCAATTCGTCTATTAGAAAACCATTGAATTTAAGCTCCAAAGGACATTACTATCTGGTTTTAAGGTTATGGTTATTTATTGTGTACTGAGTATAGCACCTATTCTAACCGTTTCTTTTTCGTGCGCTATTAAACGGGCACTGCTAGAACTATTATTTTTCTGGTACCACATTACCATGTGTTCCAATGTTTTCTTTATTCCATGGTAACGATTTAAGAATTACATCTAATGTATGTATTTTTGTTTTTGATGTATAACTGGTTGCCTACGATGCTGCTAATGGATTGACAATTATCTTTTTATGGTTACACATAGGGGAGGGGCATATGTGTAACAATAAAAAGAGAACCCGGTATCTATGTACACGTACTTACGGCTTAACCTTGAAAATGTAAAACGCAGAGTAAATATTTGTTTACATAACAACTGACACCACCTTCAACATTTATTATACCTATTTTTCCATTACTTAGTTGTGATTATTTACAATTTACACCTAACCTGTAAAATTTTAATTGCCAATATATGTAATTAAAAAGTTCGGGAGGAATTTTATTTTTAAATACAGTAGACTCTCGGTAATCCGAACTAATTGGGACCCAAGGTGGTTCGGATTATCAAATTGTTCGGATTATCAACTATACTGCCAGACAACTAAAAATGCAAGTTGTATTGGATACAATAAATAAAACACGTGGATATTGGAACTCAAAAGCAATAAATAGATATATATATATTTCTGTAAACACAAAACTAAAATTGATAATTCTTAATAAAATACATAGATTCATGCATATGTACATGTATGTAGGTAGTATTACATATATAAATAGATACATATGTTTGTAATATCCGTAGATGTGTACGTGTTATTTAACACGAAAATAATAATCGGATATCTTTTTCTGAACTGTTGTCGCAACCCTTTTCTTCGCTGCCAGATCCCGGATTCGTTTCAGTACTAACAATTGTACACACAGGAATCAACAAGAAATTGACACTCCCAATTTAATTTTGTATTACGGGTCACCCCCTTGAGTTTTGTAACTCTGACTTCTATTCTGTTGGCAAGTAGTCCAACTAATAATTCTGTGTTTAAGACAGTTATCAGCAGAGATCATAATTGTTGAACAAAGATAATTATGCATTTTTGTTGTTTTGTTCCAGTAAATAAAAGATTATTATGTATGTATTCATAAAAAATATGTACGTCTGTATCTAGATAAGTACATAGTATGTATGTATGTATATACATAAATGGTTTCTTTCTCAAGGACTACGAAGTCTCGGCTTGGAACATGAATTCATTGAAATTGAATTTAAAAGAAATAATTAAAATAAAAATTTTATTTTTGTTTTGTGAGCGTTCGGATTAGCGGACGTTCGGATTATCGGCATTCGGATTATCGAGAGTCTACTGTATATGTATTTCCATACTGTTAAATGGGTTGCATATCTAAAAGGTCACGTGGGTGTTGGTATTAAATGAAAGCCCTTTATGTACAGTACGCAAGAGGTTAAAAATTAAACAAAAGCAATGTATCTCTTACTGGCTTAACTTGCGAGATAACCAGTAATTATAATATTTGGGCATTACATTTGTCTCGAATTATATATATGTATGTACTAAAAGTAGTTGTAGGCATTAACAAACCAATATTTTTTTTACCAAGTCGTAAAAGAAGGACTACCCAAAAAATTAAATATTCATAAATCTTCCGTTTCAAAAACTACAGCAAACAAATCAACGGGAACATTGTGTAAATACGACCCTGACAGTTTATGAAAAACAATTTTTCATAGGCTGCATGTAAATGTATTCTCGTCCACGCAATCGAACCACTTAAATAAACTTCAAGTATTTAGCTCCGCTTGTAACAAAAAATAAACACACGCACAGCAGTGCCTAAAGTCTAAAAATACAGGAACAATGTCTGAAATTTTTCAATTTATTTTCGTCCGAATAAAGTTATTAATGCTATTCGCCAAAAATGCAATGGACATCTTATAAATATTTAGAATTCAGAGCAATCATCTGATACACTTTTGTTAAGTAGAGAAAATTGTGATGTCCGATCTTTTTTCGAAAACAAAATTGGACGTCAAATACATATTTTGAGACGCTATGAATTAATGGAGTGGAAGAAGGCCAACGGCATTTTCCGATTTACATTTTCGACATCATCTTTGTTGTTAAACTGCTTCTCGTATAAAATAATATGCGCAAAGCAGTAACAAATCTAAGAATATTTCTCAATTAAAGTAATAAACACGTATGTAGTACATAAATATATACAGTATTAGTCTGTAAATAAAATAGTTTCACGCGCCATACGGTTTTAATTTCTGTTATAATGCATAGATGGCTTCTCTAACACAGAGTAATCCTCACGGAAAATAAAAGCAATTATGACTAAAACTAGAAATGACTTCGTCCTTGAAATCAAAAATGACGTAAGTGTTGATCATTCTCAGTAGGTAACTAATATAATGAATCAGGATATTTGCGGTTGGAAAGATGTTTTTTATTTTTAGTGTAAAATTCCATTCTTAAAAAATTAAAACGAATTTATACACGTACATATGTAGATGTTACGGTTTTATTCATATTTACAGTGACTGATGGACATAGAAACATGTATAAATAACAATAGGTATGTAAGAATATAATTATTTTGTAGATATGATGTAAATAATGAAATCAGAAATTCAGTAAGAAATTAACATATGTACATCAAAATTGGCAAAGGGTGTAACCTGTCGATTTTTAAAACAAGTTATTGGCAGTTATTATTGGACATGTGTGCATACAATTGAATCATAATAAATCTCAATTAAATTACAAATGCAAAGCACTAACATTTTTATTGTTAATATTCTTCTTCCTAGTTCGCAGATCCCACACATTTTTCTACCTTACAAATCCTGTCTACCTTACAATTTTGTGTACTTTACAAGTGCTGTATTTATATTCAAATATGTATTATCACACTTCAGTTATCAAAAATATTTGCGGGAGAAAAAGTTCAGCTCTAAAATACTTAATATTTTCATTTTATTTAACCTCATCTATCTAACTATTTTTTATTGAATTTGGACAAAAGATGAAAAGAGAAAACTATCTAAGATAGATATATCTTCTACCAGATTGTGCAAATTGCTATTTTTATCGTTATCTTAGGGCTTTGGCACAAATTTTGAAATAATATCCGTACTTGACGGCAAAACACGAAACTTATTTTGTCCACCACAAAAATCTAATATTTCCATATAGTTATTTTCTTAATATTTGTGTTATTAAGATAAGATTTGAGTGCCGTGTCACTCTTGTCTTTAGACGCTATAACCTACATATATATGTCTATTGTAACCTTAAAATTAATCCAGGATTTTCATTATGGATTTCAGTAAGCGTTAGAAACAGTTTACTGAAATGTTGGCGTCGACTATGATTGACAGCAACCCATTCACACAAAATGTGTCCTGTCGTCTCTAGATCTTCTCGGCATAGACGGCAGATTTGATCAACCTTTCCCCAGGTTGTGTAGAAGGTATTTCAGAGCCACATTAGGTACCTGTCAAAAATTATGCTAGTAGTCTAAAGTT
>SMLS01065379.1:0-24508 GCA_004785975.1 Popillia japonica
GAAGCATTTTCGCTTAAGTGGGGCAACTATACCAACTTTACCCTACAATAAAAAAACTCGACGTTTCGCTACTAATATAAGTGGGTTCTTCAGAAGAAAAGGGGGTAACTGGTGGGTACCCGAAGGTCACGGTAACTCAATGTGTAAACCTCTCTTCGCTAGAGGCAAAATCCTTCTGGTAGATGGAAGGTGCTACATATAAAATCGAAAATGCAATCACATTAGAAACCTAGTAATTAACGCTAGCCATTTAAAAATACCCTTTAAAAATTTGCGAAAGTATGATTTCTCTTTCATTCAATCTAAATAAAATGTGTTAATTAGATACCATGTTGGCAACGAAAAATAGCGCTGTCTTAGCGATAGTTGTTTGATTTTGTAAATATGTAAAAATAGATTTACAGTAATCGTTGATACATTCTCATTAAAATAATCTTACTGCGAGGTGTTTGTTAGATCATCATTTATGTCATCCAAATTCTTGTAATAATATGAAAAATACAAAAATTATACATGCACGTGTGCAAAATATAAGTACCTACTGTCTACAATTAGCAATTCTCCTGTTTTTTATTTCAGTTTTTATTTTGTTTTTAAACGTTCATTTGTAACGGAAAGAGCTTATTTCGGATACATTGTTATTGTGGACAAGCTACTATATAATTGCTGCAACTAGGATCTAGTGCAATCTACTATATACCTATGTCAAATAAGAAGAATATAATAAGCACGCAAATATAGATCAACAGAAAATCTGCGAAAAGTAAGTTACCTAATTGCGGAAACATCAAACGTATTTACGTATTTGTTTCGGGCTTGTGCGAGTTCCAACAATTTACGAAATCTGACGTAAAATCCGTAATCCGGATTTGATCTTATCGTCAACAAATTTTGAAAGCGCAACGATCAGATGTATTTTTGACAATTCTGATGCAGATCTGCTGCAATATAATATAACTATTTACGTCTTGACGTAAGTTTTGTTTTGGATTTGATTCTCAGGCGCATTTCAAATTTCGAAAGCGAGCCAATTATTTCATACACGCCGACGACGCTTTCATCAGTAAGTGATGGAGAAATAATGATCCAATAACGGTTCGTATTAGCTTATTGTATTCAAATTTTCTGGTGCGTAATATACGACACTAATTCTTGAATGTATAATAGTACCTCATCAGAACGCGGAAGCTTCCCATGCCTTCTTTGTTATAAAATAGTAATTTAGTTCATTAATTATATTAAATTAATTTGTCCGATTTTTGTCTAGCAGTCTAAGCATTTAAATTGTAATTATTACCTTTTTAATCATATAATTAGGCATTATATAATGTCAGAAAACTAAGAACGGAAAAGACATATTCAATCATACAATACGTCCATAAATAACGCATAAATTCATTATTAGCTAAATAAACACTAATATTAGAAATTCCCGAAACAGGTCGATTTTTGATTTTAATTTACTGTTTTTTTCAAATATAATCTTATATACAGGATGATCCACCTTCGTGTGATGACGTCTTCACCATTTTTTTTTAATAGAACACCCCATTTTTTTTTTAATTTCCGGATTTCCCTTGATGAGTTGATTCCAAAAATGTATAACACGTTGCTTCAGATTGATACAGGGTGGCACACACATTATATGAAATTACGTATTGTTCTACAACTACTTTGCTAAAACACCACGTATAATTTTTAACACTGTATGCAACAGATTTTATTAGTGATCCAAGCCGTACCATATATTTTTATTGTTTTTCTCCATTGTTTTCATTTGACGTTGAAAACTGTCAGAAACATTAAAGTACATTTCTGTATTATTAACGCTTTAAAAAGGAGGTACGTTTACGAGAAAATTATCTAAGCAATTTTTCCTATCATATTTTTCAACTTTTTTTTACAAAATACCTTTAACCGAAGTGATCGGATTGAAATATTAATGATGATTGGTATTGACGACAGGATGCGGGCTCAACCTTAGGTATGTTGATTATTTCATGAAATGCACCCAGATCGTGAACCTATTTCACAATCTAGGGTAAGCAGAATAGAACGTAAATGCAGAGAATTAGAACATGTGAGGGATGCAGCAAGGCAAGGTAGACCAAAAATTAATGAAGATATTAGACATGAAGACATAATTTTGTCGGCAGTAGAAAATCCACACTGTACCGTGCGAGGATTATCTGGGAATTTTGGTATAAGACTGCAATATCAAACATTTTTCAAAAGGTGAAATACCATCCTTATAAATTAGGCACAACTTATCGATGAATTAGCTGATGACGAGTTTGACCATAGATCTTATAAGTAATATGGATAGAGCTTAGACAGAGAGATAGTGAGGACAACGTAACAAAAAGGATAGACAATGTTTTCACGTGGTTTTTATCGTGCATCCTTTATTATTATCTACAAACTATGATCTAACTAAGTTACTAGACTCGGTCCACTATACTATTATGTCAATGACTTTGACCGAAGAACTGAATTCAGCGAGCATATGATAAAAACCAAAACTACAATTTTATTGATCACGTTTTATTTTCGGACGAGGTAACATTTTATTTGAACGGGCATGTTAACCGACAAAACACTCGTTATTGGTCTGAAAATCCACACTGGATGCAAGAATGACATACGCAAAGGCCACAAAACATCAACGTATGGGCTGGTATTGTGAGAAATACAATTGGTCCATATTTTTTGACGAAAATTTAACTGCAGCATTATATCTGGATTTCGTACAAAATAAATTACTTCCAGATCTGATCCAACTTGTTGCTGATACATATTCAAATACACACTAATGTCGACCGCAGAATCTGGTTTCAACAGGATAGTGCACCGCCACATTTCGCTATAACTGTGCGCGATTTTTTAAACAGGACCTTTCCACAACGGTGGATAGGAAAAAGGGGAACAGTGGAATGGCCCGCTATATCACCTGATCTGAACCCATTAGACTTCTTTTTATGGGGTTATTTAAAATCTAAAGTCTGCACTAACAGACCTGGAAAAATCCGTCAGCTAAAAGACCGCATAAGGGAAGAAATGCAGCACATAACACCTGATATGCTATAGAATGTTAGAGAAGAATGTAATCCCCGGTTCTATCATTGTCTAGCGGTCAATGGAGAACAATTTGAACATTTAATTTAAATTTTCTTTTATTTGTTTTTGGTAGTGTATCATAGTAATTGCAGAACTATGTAATTTCTTTTAATTTGTTTATTACATTCAGTACCGTAATTCCATAAACAATTATCATAAACAATTTTTGTATTTTTGCCCACCCTGTATCAATCTGAAGCAACGTGTTATACATTTTTTGGAATCCGCTCATCAAGGGAAATCCGGAAATTGAAAAAAAATGGGGTGTTCTATTTAAAAAAATGGTGATCACGTCATCACACGAAGGTGGATCAACCTGTATATAAGATTATAGTTTGAAACAATGGTAAATTAAAATCAAAAATCAACCTGTTTCAGGAATTTCTAATATTAGTGTTTATTTAGCTAATAATGAATTTATGCGTTACTTTATGGACGTACTGTACCTACCTACATATATTTCATTCATTTTATAGTATGTAGAGAAACTACTTTCAGTAAAATTGTAATGTGAGGGCACTACTCAAATTTAAATGTTGATATTACCTATATATCTTCTTATTGTGAGTAGTTAGGCAACATTTCATTATTATGGATTTTTTATTAAACTACCTAAGTACATGTGTACCTATTTTCTTTTCTTAGTTACGTTTTAATTGGTTTTAATACATAATTTGAAATAAATTCTCTCACTTTTAGCTCTTTTTGCGATCTGTTAAAACATGTTGGTGACCAAGGTGCGTTTTTATTTAAAAATTTTACATTCTTCATCAGCACTTTCACATAAATTGACTGAGAAGTACTTATCTTGCCACTAGCATTTCTCTTTTGACATATTTTTTTTCTTGCAATCTAGGGGTACCGGATCTGTGGTGATTATACTTATCGCTGATACATTACAGAACTTTTTCGCTTGTAACTTTTATAATCATATAAACCATCAAGAGATTTTTTGTTTTCCATATTTTTCTTTCCATTATAAAAATTCCTTGAAACATGAAACTGTTAAAATCTCAGTTTCAATTTTAATTTCGTGAAATATTTTGTAGTAGGTACTTTATTAAGTTCTCTTTCTTATTGGAATTTATCACGTAAGGGTGACTTCTATATTACAATCGTATAGCAATATGAAACAGATTACTGTTCCCAGAAGGCCGACATTATTAGTGATTAATCCTCCTCAACTTTCCACAAGTTGACTCTGCGTTGTTTTTACTTTAGCAGCATTATTGCTTGATGACGGAATCTATTCCGATACACTCAAATTGCTGCCGAACCACAGGCTAAGGTACGTCATTTATCTAGAACCCATACATATATTACCTATACTTCTCTCGGATATGTTAAACCATCGTAGTCTCTATCATTTACGGGCCGTATTCGTCTATACAATTTATCATGACTTGATTGCACATTTTTTGAAGATTTGTTTCATTGCGTAATAGAGATACTAATCCCATGTTATTCGCGTATTTTTATCTAATAGTAATTTTCAAGCCGCTTCATTCGGAGGATTCTATCAGCGCCTCTCTGGTTGTGTAAAGAGTCATCATTTTTGCGAACTTCTCATGTAAAATTTGTTGCATATTAAGGTTATGCTGTAGCACATCTAGGACAATTTCTCGTGGGACCAAAATGTGGACGTCCATCAAGGCGGACGTAACCACCACCACTTGGAGCTGAACTAATGATTTTTGAGTAGTCTGGAGGGTATCAATCATCTGCGCCAACCATTAACTCTATAACGTTACTGAAACTATGTTGGTTGTTAAATAAGAGTTTTGCACTATTAATGCTATATACCACCTGAGTCTTTTGCAATCTTTTTACTGATATTCTTTACTGTATTCGTTACGATACGGTATGTAAAATACGTAGATAATAGTATCGCAGTTTGCAGTTTACTAACACGACTAATAGAAATGCCGACAATAATTCTATCATGGCTGGGCTCCAAATGGTGACAGCGGTGCTGAATGCGTTTCTATACAACCTAACGTGATTTTTACCCAAACACATTAATAAATAATAGATCGGTTACAGTGTCCAGTTGTTTTGGTTTTATTTTTTCTGTTGTAGTGCCTTTGAGTATGTTTGTGGGCTTTCCCTCCGGTATGGGCTAGTATACATGCCCAGAACAGCGAAGTGACTAACCATCTGACAAGGGAACACCGGCGGGTGTCCCTCTCCGATTTCGATGAAACTTTATAGATCGAAAGAGTACCTCAAAATAAGAGATACGTATTTTTTTGCGTATCCGCACGATTTTGGGGTACAGCCCCCTCCAAAGTTTGGACAATTTTTCAATTTTTTTCCTAAACTATAACAGATATTAAATTTTCTTCTTAACATAATTTGCAGCATATTGCATGGCCCTACGGGTGGCGTCATCCGTATTCCAAGTTAATAACGTTAAAGTTAAAGTTAATAACGGGGACGGGGTGCCCCATACCCCCCATTTTTTTAACATTTTGTCTTTTTCTTATTCATAAAAAGAAGGCCGCCTTTACATAGAATAGGATGATGTATAACAAGTTTAGAAAATTAGTAATTGTAAAAATAGAAAAATTATAATAAAGCTTCAAAATTAATAAACTTGTCTATTGATATAAATCAAATGAACTATAACAGACATAATTTTCTTTCCTTAACATAATTCCCAGCATAATACATGGTTCCAA
Organism: Popillia japonica; assembly: GCA_004785975.1. Lineage (NCBI taxonomy): Eukaryota > Metazoa > Arthropoda > Insecta > Coleoptera > Scarabaeidae > Popillia > Popillia japonica. Next base: position 5,799 of record SMLS01065379.1, read on the forward strand.
GGTAGATATTTTCACAAAAAGCTAATAACGGGGGACAGGGTACCCCATACCTCCCATTTTTTTAATAATTAATTTTTTCATTATTCATCAAAAAAAGATCGCTTTTACATAGAAAATGGTGATGTATAATAAATTTAGAAAATTAAAATTAGTAATAATAACTCAAAATAAATATGTGTACGTGTCTATTGTCATGAATTTGATATGCACTGCTTCCCTTACAGAACTATGACATAGATTTACATCAGAGAAATAATATTATTAAGTTGCAATCCCCAACCCATAATCCGTTTTCTTCACCAAGATTTTTCGACTTATTCAAATACTCGTGGTATAAGAGTGGATACGTTGAGGAAAGACCTGGACCCTTTAAAAATCCTGTAGAGTTTTGTTTTAACAAAGATGCGCAGTCTACACTCTTGTGTAGTATTTGCAATAAACCAGCTATTGTGCGGTGTTCATGGTGCAAACAAAATTTGTGTTTTCAACACTTTTATACAGACTATCACTACTGTAATACTACAGTAGTGATAGATAGATACATAGCTTAATTACTATGTATGTACATATATTAATCTTGTTCGCTATTGCAATACATATATACCAATAATTCCAGTACAGTATGTCATGTATTTAAATATTTATGAGCATTTCAATGTTTTTCTAATTCTGTTCTATTGTTTCCGAAATGTTATAATCGTTACAAACACTTTAGTTATATTTATATTAACTTGAAACGTTGCATATTAACTTGTTCAACACATTTGCTAAATTTGCGACCGCCATTGTGCCAAACTATAGGTACTGACCTACACTGCATGAAAAATGGATTGGAACAGTCATCTTATATACCTATAATGCAAATTACCAATTATATCTGAAGTGACTGAATATTTAAGAAAACTCATGTATGTGTAGATAAGTGCATATCCCATTCATGACAATAAACACGTACATATATTTATTTTGAGTTATTATTACTAATATTAATTTTCTAAATTTATTATAAATCACCGTTTTCTATGTAAAAGCGATCTTTTTCTGATTAATAATGAAAAAATTAATTATTAAAAAAATGGGGGGTATGGGGTACCCCGTCCTCCGTTATTAGTTTTTGTGAAGATATCTACCTTGGGACCATGTATTATGCTGGAAATTATGTTAAGCAAGGAAAATTATATCTGTTATAGTTCATTTGATTTATATCAATAGACAAGTTTATTAATTTTGAAGCTTTATTATTATTTTTCTATTTTTACAATTATTAATTTTCTAAACTTGTTATACATCATCGTATTCTATGTAAAAGCGGCCGGGTATGGGGTACCCCGTCCCCCGTTATTAACTTTTTGCGAATACGGACGACGCCACCCTTAGGGCCACGCAATATGTTGCAAATTATGTTAAGAAGAAAATTTAATATCTGTTATAGGTTAGGAAATATTTGCAAAAATTGAAAAATCGTCCAAACTTTGGAGGGGGCTGTACCCCAAAATCGTGCGGATACGCAGATAAAAAAAATACGTGTCTCTTATTTTGAGGTACTCTTTCGATCTGTAAAGTTTCATCGAAATCGGAGGGGGACACCCGCCGGTGTTCCCTTGTGAGTTCTAGTACTGGAACTGTAAATATGCATTGAGTAATTTGCCAGTAATACTTTGATTTCTGTTCCATTTGGACTTTTATAAACACGACAGCAAAATAGAGCAATGTTCCTTCTTCAGTATTGTTGTTTGTATGGTGTACACGATACATATGTAGATCTTCAATGAATATACATATGTATGTATTTGAAAACAAAATAATCCATAACTGAAAATAAATTGATCTTGACTGTTACGTTTAAATTGAATAACTAGATAATAATCGTAAAAGAAGATAGCTGTTGAACCTACTCAGTTATTAAGAATATTTTCTGCAAAATGTAATTATAACAGCTTCTGAGTGTCGCCCAATTACTGTCAATTTCGTGTCATTAGCTTGACCACGCTTGACGTGTATGATAAACAAACATCGAATTTTTTATTTTACTATAGGCTTAGTAAACGTGCAGCATAAATTTATATTTTTATGTTAAAACAGTACGGACACGTCTTAATATAATAAACAGCTCGGTGTATAGTTTTATTGCATTGAATTTCAACGCAAAACTGTTAAAGAAAACAGAACTTGTCATTACATAGCACACGAGTAGGCGGGCAATACATACATATACGTTGCAAGTCTATGAAATGCATAGAAATAGACACATAGAAACGAAGAAATATGTATTTTAAGCTTTAGACATTGTTTCTAATTTAATTATGCTCATCAAAGCGGTTAGCTTGGCTTATTATTAGATTACGGTTCTTACAATTATTCTTCATCATATTTTAGCGTATCTGCTAGAATTCTGCAGTAGCATCACTGTACCGTCTATTAAAAGAATTAGCGCACTTGTTAATTCGGTTAAAAATACGGTTAATTAAGCGTCAATTCAATGTGTTCATTGAATTGGCGCTTATTTATTCCGAAAGTACCTACCTGCCGTTGAGATCAAACGCTATTCAAATTAGCATCGTATGATTTACTGCTACAAATGTTACTAATAACACTAATTTATAATTGGATAATAGATGTGAAATGTAGGGTACTTTCTCCAATGACTAACTAAATTCATTGTTAATTCTAGTTATAATTAAAAATATGGGCGTGATAAAGTTTTTTTATTGTTAGAGAACTTTATTGGGGCAAAGAATTATAAAATAGGACTATGAATAAGTATTATTATAACAAAACAGATTACTAAACATATTTTTCTTTATTATGACGGTTTTGGGGTGTTGACCGTGTCATGGTTAGTAAAATATAATACATATACCTACAATACACATAAAAACATGCACAAGATATACATACAATAAAAAAACTCGACGTTTCGTCACTAATGGAGGTGGCTTCTTCAGGAGGGTATCTTGAAGAGAGGGTTTGGGGAGCGACTTACTTACGACAGATGTGTGATCAAAGCAAATTTTGTGACCCATGTCGAAAAAATGTTCAGCTAAGGCTGAATGCGCTGAACACCGCGTTTTAACGTATCGTTAATGTTCTTTGATCCTGCTTTCAATTGAGCTTCCGGGTTCCCCAATGTACATATACGGAACTGATTCAGTATACATGTTGCTGTAATATATATACAGTACAAATAAATGCACAAAATATACAATATAAAACTCGACGTTTCGCCATTAATGTAAGGGGCTTCTTCAGGAGCAAGGGGTGCCTCCGAACAGGTTTCTAAAGACAACCACTAAAGTGACGCTCAATCAGATTTTACACTAAAAGCATGAAAGAAATTGTTTTCTTTGGCAGATTAATTATGTTGTCGATTAGTTGATTTTGATTCTAAAGGGGGTTGAGGTCTAAAAGCGGCATACAAAGTTAATTAGAGCCCTATAAAGAACTAAGGAAAGAAACCGAGAAAAAGAAGAAACAAACCTCTGTACTTATTGATTATTTGCCAGCCCTGTTAAATGTCTAAATCATTTTAGAACCACATTGTTTGTCGTTCGTCCAAGGGAAGGTCTTCAAGTAACACTGGAAATTCATGTTTTAATATTTTTCACCATTTAACTTTCCATCGATAAAGTATGAACCAATAAACCTATTCCCAATTACGTATTCCACACCAAACATTCACGTTCTAAGGATGTTGATGTTCAACTTGGCCAAGCAATGGGGATTTTCAATACTCCAGTAATATGCATGTTGTGCCGATTTACCGTACCCTGATTTGTGAATATCGTCTCGTCAGAAAATAATACTCGAGCAAAAAATTGTATTGTATTGTATTGTATTTTGTATCTGTTGAAGCGCTCGTTGACAAAATCTCACACGATTTCAAAAATCCTGATCGGCGAGCTATTTCTCGAGTACTTACTAATTGCGGATTATTAGCTACTGCAGCTAATATCGCGATTTCATTATTTTCTCCAGCAATTGTTTTTCGGCGATTACGTTTTCTTTACAGTTCCTTCGCTAGAGAACTGTTGTAAACGAAATTCTCTTTTATTATTAAAAATAAATAAGTAACTTAATTCAATGCAGTTCTCACGCAACCCCTTATTTTCCGTAACTTTTTAGCATCATTATCCACGGTTTTCTCATCCCCGCCTCATTGTAGCAAGTGATTACCGTATATTTATTTCAGTGACATCGTTCTAAAAATGACAACGCTTGAAAATTAGTAATAGTAAATACAGTATAAAGATGATTCATTTTACATTCCAGAATTTTAAAATTATTAACGCTATGATTGTCACATGTTGCCACAACGATGTAACGTACCTCGTAACACTCAAGTCATTTAATAAATTTACCAACTTAGTGACTGAAAAATTGCGAATAATTTTAGTTACTAATACTCAATATAATAATCAAACTTTGTGACACCCAGCTTACAATTATTAGTAAGAGAAGAAATGGTAAAATCTCAGAATCAGAAATATTTCCAAAGAAACGAAAATATCTCGAGAACCGTTGATGTTAGGCGAAGTATACTTACCTATAAGTAGTACCTACGTAATGTTTTTTTATTTTTTTTTTGTTTTTTATAAAAAAATAAAAATGCAATAACAGAATAATTGTTTCTATCTGTTAATAGATGAAGCTTTAATTCATTTGTATTATTTGTTGTTATAAAAAATAAGACAAGAAATATCTTGAGCGGTCATTTTTATGTCAATCCTCCATTTATTCGGATAGTGTAATAGTTACGCGTACCTACCCCTATCCTAATTAAATCAGTAATTTTGAGTTTTTCAAAACAGAAACTATGAAAGTGACCGCATTTCAAAGAAAGTTAATATACTTAATTTTTGATACGGAAGTATAGGTACCTATACTATTTACTAAAAAGTAGACTATGTATGTTTTGACATTTGATTCCCAAAATGTGTATCGATATGGACGAAAGAGTCTCAATCGAAGAAAATAAAATTATAGTCAACTTAAGAAATCTGTAACGCTTAATTTTAAAAATATATTAAAAACTAAACTATTTAATTTTACAAAATTATAACGTATCACATAAAAATATACAACAGTTGACATCTATAAAAATTATTATCTTCATTTTAACACAATTCTCTATGGATATCATAATAAGCTATTGCTTTGTTTAGAAGAGAATAAAGGTAACGCCCTCATATTAATTCTCAATTTTCCACGTCTTAAGTCTCTCCTGCGCTGTTCGTAGCATCTACTTATGTATTAAACTTCGCTGTGCATTCGTCACGAGAAAATAAGAAGCTGAAATTGGAGAGGTGTGTTTGCCAATTAGGATGGTCGCGTTCAGTACCGCCACACAGTCATCCATCATAAGTTCATACAGTGATTAGAGAAGGATGCTTACGTAATCATCATCATCGTGTACATCATTGTTTTATTCCATATGAATGCGTATAGGCAGGGACTATTAATAATCAGGCACACCACAGGCATACACATGCATTCAAAGTTATATTTACGTGATCTAAAAATACGGTGGCGTCCGTACGGACTGTATATGAGCGCGCCAACGATTCAGTGTTCTTTCTTCGATTATACCGTGGGCAATATATGTTGAACGCATCGCGATTTGCGAAATTTCATTCTGCCCCTACGTGTCGGAAATATTTACTTATTGTCACCTCTATTTTCCGGAAAGGCGTATCTTGTTATGTTTACATAGTCGCGGCGATGGATGCACCTATTTAACGTATACGATGGCGTGTCTGCTTCTATATCTCTCATAAAACCTTGTACGCCTAAATTAGGATATCGCGCGTGGTCGGGCATTAGTCAAAAACTTATTATAGTGCTATATGTACAAACTCAACGTGCTTGCTTTCGCTCGCGAGTGTTGTGCACATAGTTGTGTTCGTACGGTTTAATTTTTTCCCGACTTGCACTATTAAACATCAAAACGACGCGTAAAAATTAAAAATATCGATGTCTCAGCAGACCACGACGTCGCATAATCCTGGTGGATTAAGACGCAGTCAGAAGGCAGATTTTTCCACCGCCGGCATCACCAGAGAGAGAAGTTTCATACGACAAAATAGTAAAGAAATGCAAAACAAACGTCGAAGCCACACGATGGCCACTATCAAGGGCAAACCGACGATGGAGATCTACCGACCACCAAATGTACGTACTGATTTACCCCAAAATACTGGGAAACTTAACGTGCATGCTAAAGAATTTACAATGGGTGAATTACAGACATCCAAATCGAGTGGTAACCTCGCCCTGATCAACTTTGACCACATGCATCATCCACTTCAGCATTCTAAATCGAGTGGCAATGTACTAAGGCATATACACGGACACCCTTTAGTACCAATAGTGCCAGCTCCACTTACCATACCTTTACTACATTCAACATCATCTTCGCAGATATTAAACCACTTACCAAGAGTAAATTTTCAAATCGCCAACGACATGATGACCGCCCATCAAGTATTTCCACAACAAGTAAATTACCATAATAATTGGAATGCCGCTAATAATAATAATCACCAAAATGCCAATCACAACTTGAAACGATCAAAAAGTATGAGCGCTGCAGATTCGCAAAACTTAGCTCTAAAATTGAAAGGATTTACCAAAGAAGAAACCGACCTAGGAAAATTTTCTCCCGAAGACGAAACGAATATAAAGACTGCTATGGAAGATCCTAATCAGTTGCCATCGAGAACGTTAATGGATTTAGTAAAATTAATATTAGAACGAGTTGTAGAAGGAATCCGATATTCTGAAGCAGGTGCGAAGTTATGTGTATCAATCATCGAAAAAGAAAAAACGCAAACTTTCATCGAATCTTTAATAAACACTTGTCAACAATGGTATCAAGAACGAGATAAAATTCTCAGGGGTATAAAGGCAGGAGATGGGACACGATTCACAGCTTTTATGTGGTTCCTGACGGAAATGTGCGGTCAGTTAAAAAGACATCAATTACGGAATCGATTCGAAAATTTACAACCGGATCTAGTGTTGCTGTCCGTGTTGGCGAAGTGTTGCCAATCTTGCGTCAGTTTACCGATCAAGTGTTTAGCGGAAACGGAGTGTTTGTTTTTCGTTTTAACATCAATTGGCCGCGATTTAGAAAGTGAATTGCCCGCCCAATTAGAACAACTTTTGGCTAGTGTCAGAGATGGTTTCCTGGCTAGTGTCGGATCGCCATCGGTACGACGCACTCTTTTGCAGCTCATAGAATTACATGCTTCGAATTGGCAATTACCAGGGTCCTCCGTGTTGTATTATTATCCCAGAATAAAGTGAACGAAAAATAACGAACGAAAATGCGGACCAAAAATTAAATGAAAATTTCTTATTACCTATATATATATTTGAAATTAAATTATGTATTTATATTATTGTGTTAATACGAAATAAATCTCTTTTATAAAGCAATGAACATAACATAATTTTTTATCATAAACAAACTTCCTGGGGATTACGCAACCACACTTGGTATAACTGCTAGATTATAAAGTTGGTCATCCTGATTAGTGACAAAGCTCGTAGCGTGCATGGTTATGTTACATCAAGGTTATGTTTATTTGATATTAATCGGTTTTACATTGGATAGGTCAGTATTTGTGCTTATTATGTGAACATGTGGACATTTGTTATTATACCCAGAGCATATCAATACGCTAGTCAACAAATCAATAAAATGTTCATTATGTTATTTTATCATTAGAAAGTGAATACCTAAAAAAAGAAGAAATTATGGCTGTCCGGTGGAATAGCGAGTTTTTTATTGCGGTGGAACACAGAGATCTTCAAGCAAATGCTATGGCTGTGAATAATACAGGCACTTTCGTGTTGCTTGCTGGGTAAGAAGAATGTTAAGTTTTATTGTATTTTAAGTCGTATTAATAAGCATATCATGTAGTCGTAGATACATTGCTATAAGAAATTTAGATGATATAGATAATGATCAAATCAAGAAGTTTCCACGACAAAGCAAATACGAAGTTGGATCTGCAGAATGGAATCCGACAGAGCATCATAATGAATTGTGCGTTATATCTGTAAGTATTTTTCGAAATAATCAAAAATATTCTGCTATATGAATAATATATGGCAGTAAGCAATATATTATTTAAAAATTTGTTGTGTATTTTGTTGTGATCTTTACTTCACCAGCTTTATCTTATCAATTCTAATTACTCTTTTATCAAGGATAACTATGTGTGGAACTTGTTATTGTGCAACCTAATACAGATTAATAAAATTTAGAGGCGGCATATATAGTTTTATGCTTGTAAATAAATTTGTTTTGCTAATATTTTTTACATTACAGTTTGATATCAACAAATTAATTATGATTAGTTAAAACCTAGTTTTCCAATTTACATGCCACATTATTATAACTCTCTCTTAAACTTATATGTCTATATTTACACAATCTAGAATAAGAAAAATTAGAACGTAGATTTAAATCAGAGTCTTTTCGGGTCTTGTCGCGTAACTATTCTTTGTCGACGTTTCGCTGATTGTGCTATCAGCTTCTTCAGAAGTTTTCTAAAGACTGACAAGACTTCAAAAGACAGTCTTTAGAAAACTTCTGAAGAAGCTGATAGCACAATCAGCAAAACATCAAGACAAAGAATAGTTACGCGACAAGACCCGAAAAAATATATCTACTATGGATTACGGTCGTGAAAGCCTACACTCAATTATCAAATCGAAGTCGTTTCTTCCATATTGTTGTAAATTTATTCCAGCGTCTTCCAGTTAGAGATTAATGCTCTTGGAAGATATGCTCAACTGAATCTTGTCATGGAATAGCGGAAGCAAAGCTTTGCGATTTCTTCCGACAGTCAAGCTACTATAATGGCGTTGAGTCTTGGAATGCTTATGGAAACTAAACAATCTAGGCAGAGAAAACAGAGTTGCGAAAACTGTATTATCCTGGGTACCAGGGCGCAATAGAATCAGTGGCAATTACAAAACTAATCTATTAGCAGAAATGACCGCCACGACATCGATTGTGGGACCAGAACCGTTTTGCGGAATAGGGATGAGAACCTACAAAAGAGAACTCAACGACAGGCAGAAGAAGCTCAAAACAATCCTCTGGGAGAATCTTCCTGGTCTGAGACACTCTCAGGTATTTCTTGGAAATTGCAATAAGCAAAGACTAGGGATCATGTGGGCAAATTCCAACAACTTATAGCTCATGTAAGGGAGCACAATAGATCATCGGATCCCAGTGCAACATCACCCTCAACATAAATTCTAACTTACATATTGTTGATTATTCTGCACTTTAAAAGTGATGCCAATACTGCTAAACTTTTTAACAACTATATATCATGCAAAAATTCTAATATCATATAAGAATTCTAATGTACATAGTATGTATGTATACACTTTCGATCTCTGTTTTTTTCACAGTACAAATCAAACTACATATGCACTAGATGTGCAATTTGATCACAACAAAGGGTGCTCTTAAGGCATATTCGATAAGTTTTACAAATTCATAGTTTCGTTATAATTAATGGTTTATACTTGTGAACCTTTTGTTGACAGTAATTCTGTTAGTTGTTAATTTAAGTTAATACTTGTATATAGACTGTGTTTCAAAAAAAGAAGGCGCATGTAAAATATATAATATGGCTATAAAGCTATGTTGGTTTCTGTCTAAGGAAACTGCAAGAATTTCCTGGATATTGAATTTTCTTGTAGTGGGAGATTCTTGGAGTGTTATTGTAATGTTAGAAACATCTAGTATAATGTATTTTAAACAACGAAATCTACTGTACTTTGTAAACACTAATCCTTTTTTTGTTCTAAATTTACATATATGTGTTTACATATAGCAATCATTTTACTGTTTTAGTAATTTATAATTTCTATAAGATTGAAATACGAAGTAATCATGGTGCTGACACTGCTGACGGTAAAACTTGAGAGAACATTTCTTAAAATACTTTTATATATACATATACATACATATGTACATACATACTTGTAGATATTGCAATTCTTTCTAAAACAATCAGATATTTGAATAACATTACGATTTATTATATAATTTTTTTTTTCAGAGTAATCAGAGACTAGAAGTATTAACATGGAGTAAAGGAGAATTGACTCAAACTCATTCATTGCGAGCTCACACACGAGTAATTACAGATTTAAATTGGCATAAAACAGATCCCAACATCTTAGCTTCTTGTTCGGTGGATACTTTTATACATATATGGGATCTTCGAGATTCAAGACGACCATCTTTATCATTATCGGCCATAGCAGAAGCCACGCAAGTTCGTTGGAATAATGTTAATAATTACTTACTAGCGACAGCTCACGACGGTGATGTAAAATTGTGGGACCAACGTAAAGGCACCGCACCAATTCAATACATATCCGCTCATCTTTCGAAAATACATGGCTTAGATTGGAGTCCCAGTTCAGAAACGTATTTAGCCACTTCTAGTCAAGATTGTACCGTTAAATTTTTCGATACAAATAATCCAAGAAGACCTGACTCTGTGCTCTCTACAAACGCTCCAGTATGGCGCGCTAGGTTCACACCTTTTGGTAACGGTTTAGTAACAGTAGTAGTACCTCAATTACGAAGAGGTGAAAATAGTTTATTACTATGGAATACTGACAACCGGGGAACGCCAGTTCATACTTTCATTGGTCACAGAGATGTTGTTTTAGAATTCGAATGGCGACAACCGAAAACAAATGATAACGACTTCCAATTAGTGACTTGGTCGAAAGATCAAACTCTACTTGTTTGGAAAATAGATCCATTTTTGCAAAAATTATGTGGTTACGAACCGGAAGATACAACCGGCGAAGATATCATGGAGGAGTTAACAAAAACATCATCTATGAAAATACAACCTCTTCAACAAGAATTTTCTCTTTTAAATGTCCACATACCTAACTTAGATGTGATAAAGATGGATGTTAATAAACGTACATGCACTGTTAGAGTAGAATGTAACAAAGGAACTGCTTTAATACAAGTCACTTTTCCAAATACATATCCTCATGGTGTTCCGCCCATTTTTCAAATAGCTCAAGGTTCAACAATAGATAATTCTTTATCAAATCAAATATTACAAACTTTAAATCATGTAGCTCAACAGAGAGTAATAAAGAATAGAACTTGTTTGGAACCTTGCTTAAGACAGCTGGTAGCAACAATAGAGCAATGTAATAGCGACTCAGTTGAAAATAAAAGCCAATTCGAAATGAATTATATAGAAACGAATATGTTTGGAACCTTTAATAACACCTACATTCCATTTCCAAGAACGTCAGGTGCTAAATTTTGTTCTGTAAGTCTTTTAGTATGTTTTGGAAGGGCTATTCCACCAAGACGTGCGAATAACAAAGTTGACACACCAACTCCCCGAGCTTTATCTGCATTAGGAAGTAATTATGGTTCTAAACCGAGATCTAATAGTACTGTAACGGTATCTTCTTATTACTATCAAAAACCAAGAAGATCGCAAGGGCAAGGAAGACATATAAAAGCTTACGTTGTAGTATACGACGGTTCTAACTTATTTTTTGTAAATAAACAACTCGGGGAAAAGTATATTTTAGACGGAGATGTGGGTACTATTTGCAAATACAACGCAAACGTAGCTTCAACTGTCGGCAGATTAGATTTAGTTCAAGCTTGGACATTAGCTGAATTAGTTGTTAGTCCCCAACAAGCTGAAGAAGACATGCAATGGACGGAGCATCCTTTTGGAACGCAATTAATGCAATCGTTGTAAGTAACGTCTGTGTTTGTTAAGCGATATCTTCTATAACGTAGGCGTAAATATTTGCATTCACTTTCATTGTTGACAGTCCAAATATTAAATTCAGATTAGGTGCTAATAAAATAGCTTATATAAGTTCTTTATACACTTTTTTTGTGTAAACAAACGATGCTATTTTTGTCGAATAGGATTACGTATTACGCTTCTCAGTCAGACATACAGATGGCGGCAATGTTATGTTGTATATTTGGAAAGGAACAGGAAACAGCATCGGCGCGCAAGTCCTCCTTGAAACAATTTCTTATACCGGGGGTAAGTGCTATTGGGATGCAAATGTTTTTCGCGGTTTTTTTTCTCTTTTTGTTCTTCGTTGAATATAGTTTTTACTCTATCTTTATTTGTAGCTGTTAGCGGCAGGAAAAAGGTGGCATAAGGTAACTAATTTCGATATCGCTTCTCTAATTAGCACGGCCTAATTCTTGGAAATTCGCTCGCCGTAAAATATGCCCCACTATGTAATGCAGAAAATATTGGAAGTAGTGCATGAGATTGGAACAATATGCATGACATTAAGTAATATCCACTACTTATATTGCTGTTTGAGTTATATAAATGAATGATCCTATTGTTTGTTGCATTGGAAATCACTTACATTTAATTTGTATGAATGAATGACTGTAACTGTTTGCTTAAAAAGTAATTTTTGTATGTCACACATGTTTTGTACAACACTACAGGTTAAGGTATACAAATATTTATGTAAATTGCTGCTATTTATCTTTAATGTGTGCTTAAATTGTGAGCTTTAAATGTCAGAATAATCATAATTTCACCAATTTAGCTTTATTATTATCTACATATGTATATGTAAACATGTTGTGCTTTATTATACGTACTAACTTTAATGAAGTTTCAGACAAGTAAAATTTATTAACTATCTCCAAAATGGAGCTAATATGGCTTGTAAATAGGAAAAAGAAATTAGAATTATTTATTTCACTGTATATATGTTTGCAAAATAATACCATACCTTATGATATGGCTTAAATTGATATTTATGACATCTGAAAGTAGTGACTGGGGGAACTAGAAAATGTATGTAACAATGAAACAAAAGGCTTGTGGTTTATTTGATGGTTTTATTTTTCGGTGTAATCTCTATATATAATATTTCTTTGGTTTTCAAAGTAGGTGTCAATTTTCTCCTTTAGTTGGCTGTAGTCTGAAAACTGCTTTCCACTGTAATGCTTTTTTAAAAAAAGTTACACTCATGGAAAATGGTTGAACATTTTTGGAACCCATGCATTGTTATGACAACTTCTATCATAGACAAACCGGGACGTATAATTTTGTTTATACATTATCGTAGATAGCTGCTGCAATTGTGGTCTCCTTTAGTATGCGTACAACAAAAATAATTCTTAATTTATTAACAACATAGTGACTAATTTTTTGCGCACTAGTTTGTTTTGGAGACGTTGCACCAGAACATTTATTCAAAACAGCATGCGGTACCGAATATCAAACAAATTTTCTGAGATCTTTTTATAGAAAAGCGTACAGAGCACTTTAAAGCTTACAGTTTTCACTTTAAAGTACGTTAGTTGTCAGGCGATATTCCTTTTTAATAAAAAAATGTATGATTTTCTAAAAATAAATATATTAAGGACATTTATTACTCAGAGAGATCGCCGGATTTGAAAACAAAAACACATTGAAGTTGTATATACATAGCTAAATAATAATGATAATAATAATCATCTCTATTAAACTTTGTTGCAATTTTATACATAAATAATAGTTTCATTTCATTATGTGCTAGAAACAGGTAAAATTAATGTTATGATTCTTTCTATGTATATTTCAGTCTGGAGGCTCTCCATATCATACAATTCCACCTGCAGATGTGGTTGCTGAAGGTTGGGTTTTTCCCCTTTTAAAATCGACCCGATCTAGTTCTTTAGATAATTTGAGAATCGAAGAATATGTACCATTACCGCCACCGAAAAATCAAGGATCTAATCTATATGAATATTACAAGCTTGCCTATGCAGAAATTTTACACAGATGGGGGTTACTCTATAATCGCGCTGAAGTTTTAAAATACATGTGCACACCTAGCGAACAATATAGAGGAATTCAATTCACGACTGAGTGTCAGACTTGCTTGAAATCATCACAAAGCTGTAGCTGTAACAGTTGCAAGAAATTGACATTTAACTGTATAATTTGCCATGTTTCTGTACGCGGCTCAGCCAATTGCTGCGTAATTTGCGGGCATGGTGGTCATACGTTACATATGCAACAATGGTTTGCCAAAAATAAAATATGTCCCTCAGGTTGTGGTTGTTACTGTCTTGCCGAAACAGCAGGAATGTTTAATTAGTATTTATGGTAGTAAATCGTAATTGCATGAGAAAAATTTAACTTAAGGTCGGGTATTGCAGAATTACAAAAAAGAACTTCAGATTTACCAAAGATTAGTAGTTTAAATTTTTCTCATTCTAATGATATAAATTGACTGGTCATTTTTTTAAGTTATATACTTATTTATGACATACATATACAATACAATATTTATTTAATTTATATTGCTTTATAAGTACTATTGTGTTTTTGAGTTTTTTTTTATATTAATCAGGTATTTGATGCAAGCCCATAATACTTTACAATTTATTTATTGTTTCTATATACCTATCGTGAACCAGTGAAATTGTATCCTTTATTTTTTATTGAAAAATGTGATATTTTTAGATTTAGATTGACCATACTGTATACAGGTTCGCTAGTCTACAGTTCAGTACGCAATATTATATGATAATTTACAAGTATACTGAACACCACTTAGTAAATAAATAAGTTTTAGATTTCGTTGCTTTAATAATAACAACTGATATGCAAACAAGTTTGTACAATACTGGTTACATTAGAGTTTGAATCGCACTAATGTCGACACAATCAGGGCGCAGCTATAATAGGTCCGGTAATGACTATTTTGGGGTAGTTTTGAATGAAACTTGACAGTTTGAAAAATAATGAAAAAAATCATCGTTTGTTCTATGAATAATTTTATGCGACAATTTCAGAAGATCATAGCAGTAAATAATTTAGAAAATCACGGTTGCTTATAGTCAAAAATGTACAAAGACTAGTTGTAAGAAATCATGAATGAGTTGTGTTGATATATGCTGCAGTAGACGAGCAATCCACTCTCAGTGTATTACACAAAATTACCGACAACTTAAATATTTCTTACCCAATCCCACGAACAATAAAAAAATCTATAACATCGATCTTTTAGGATACAGATAACAAACGAAAAATGTTCCGACTAGTGGCAGATATCAATTCTGCGAACATGTAATGTAATAATAACGAAAATATTGTCAAAAATATATAATGCGCAAACGAATTATTAATTCCATTGTCCAAACGTGTTAATACTACAGAGGAAAAATGAACCTAGCAATAATTGCGCTCAATATCATTCAACGACAACCAGACACATTGTTCATATGGTCCGCTAGGTTTCTGTTGATCCATCGGAGGTGATCGATTTGAGCAGTTCCACAATCAAACACAACTTGTCAATTAATTGTTTATTTTTAAAGTGGGCTTTAGGAAGTTATTTTCGGTTCAATTTCGTGTGACAATACGAGCTCGCCAGTGTCTGTATGCAGTTGTGTTTTTGTATTCCTATACCTTCATATTTTATTGTAAATCTCAATTAAAAATGTTTTAAAAAGCTCTGCATTCTATGGATATAAAATTGTGGCAGAAAAATCATAATTTTAGAAATATGTATTTGAGCGTTTGAAACTAAATTGTTATTGTCTGAACTTTTGTAACTTTTAACTATACATTTTTTTTCACTTTACAATGATGAACTACATAAATGTAAAATTATATTCAGAATAATTCTATAACACCAATTATTTCCCAGTTATTATGTATTGTTTAATTTTGAAGTCATATGTCCTCAAATGAACTTCATTTTTGCATCAATGAAGAAATGCAGGTTCACATAATTTAATTTATTCCAGACATACATTTGGGTTATTTATCTTTGATTTATTAAATTGAAGCCTAATATACTAACTGCCGTATTGACAAAATGATACTTTTTTGTTGTTGTAATAAGTCCCCTGAGTAAATTTAAAATACAAATAAATTTGGATCTATTTGATGCAATTATGACTAGCGAATTTGCAATATTTTTAAATAGTTATAATTAATAAATTATTAAAAAAAAATGGTATTATTTTTGTATTAACCCATTTAATCTTGAAACAACATAAAATAACACTAGGATGTAAATATACGAAGTTTATTATCCAAAATACGTCTAACAAACACAATTAGAGTGAAAATATCGAGAAACTTAATTTTGAAAGCACAATAAGGGATGGTGCGTTAACATATGAGAAGTATTTGTATTTACATATGAACACTATATCACCTTATCTCGTACCTTTTCGCATAAAACGTTAAGCAAACACCTTATAATCAGTATTACTATTCACTAATAAACTGGTGTCTTAAACAACATTTCAAAATACAAGAAAACATTTTGTTTTGGCGCGAAAGCGCACTACCGGGATAATACAATATAGAATCTGATTACATTTATTAATTGTTTATGAATTGCATTAAAGCACGATACATAAAGATATATGTTACATTTAAGACATATCAATTGTATGATTGTGGCATAGTTTACACCGGCTACGTGCTTTTAGTTTCGTGTGTTGTTATAATATGTCTTTGATTGTCGAATCGAATGTCAGTTGATTTCGACGGCATTTCTTTTATATTTGGCTTATTGCTATTTAGTAAACGCAAGGCAATATACGATTTAAAATCAAGTTGAGACATTTTTGTTCTATTTTTCATGCATTGCCGATCGTGCTGTCTACAACATTGCAAAATATAGGCCACCACCATTTTTTACCCAAAACTCTACATCTATAGTTTGCGATCTCATTATCATGGAGATCTACTTCTCCCATATATTTATTATATTGAGTAATCACATTGGGTTGAGATATAGTTATATCCTTCTTCTCTTTCCTGTTCAATCTTTTAGCAGTATCGAGCGGTTGAACGCTTGTTACTGCACATCGTAACGAACAAGAGATATTTTTGAAATATTATCAAACGCTGAGTCATAAGAACCTCTCTTCATTTTTGAGATAGGTTTCGTACTTTCTAAAGGGCATTGTTTCGTTAGGTTCTCCCTTATTGTGCCAGTTGCAAAAAGTCCTTTGTTTTTAAGAAAACAAATAAATTGTAAGATGAAAAAAAAATTATCAAAGTACCTACCTATATTTGATGCGAATAAGAATTTTTTACTGCTGTAAGTAAGTTTATAACTACTTGGCTGCCTATTCCATCAGATGAACAGAGTCACCATAGTTTGAACCCGAATCGTACAGGTTTTCCTTTTATAAACATCTTACATGAATGTCGTCCAAAATATGGTATCATTTGCTCATCGATGGATAAATTGAATGAGAAAATGCAAAATTGCAAATTTTTGTCTTTCAGCATATTTAAAAATGGTCGGACTTTAGCAAATTTATCATTTTTTCTAGCAAACTATTATAGGATAAATGTACATTTATAAATGATATTTTGAAATTTATTACGACTCATACATTTTTGTACAATATTTAGACCCTTATCATCGTCGGACGACCAATACATAGGAATTCTAGGCAAAGTGTGGTAGCCAGAAAGTATCATTATTTCCAAAAAATTAAAAGATTTGATCATGATCTGATCTATCAAAATAGAAATCGTGACGGTTATTGTCATGAGCATACTTCAAAGAAAAGTTAACTATTGTCTTTAACAAATTATCATGAAAGTAGATGGAAAATATTTCTAAAGGAGTTTTACCAGCTAGTTGTTCGCGAATTATGTTCTGATCCTGTAACTCATTTGAAACAGGAGAATGCCGTATATTCGATTGCCCCTTTTCTCCATTCGGGTTCTAAAGGTGTGGCAGGAGTTTCTTTGCTACACTATTTTTGTTTTTTCGATGCTAGAGTTTCTTCATCTGATGAATCAAATCCGTCCGTATCGACGTTATCTGCAGTTTATAGATGCATTTCGAACGTTCCCACAACATCGGTGACCTGCGATAGATTTTCTATTGAAAATATAGAAGCATCGTCTATATTTTCTTCGTCTGTTAGTACATCGACCTCAGGAGGTATGCACACAGCATCTATTAAGTAATATTTTATTTAAAAACTTGGCTTAAATGTTTGTATTCATTCGAAATACCTTCATGTCGCTTGAATTCTAATTCATCAATCACACTCTCTAAAGCGGCTTCTATTTCTTTTTGAGTTAAAAACTTGTTACGAGACATTTTGCTTCACCAATCAACTGAACTAGTAAAACTACGTGCATAACACAGTGATAAAATACTTGTATAATCCAATATTTTTAATTTGTTTCTTTGTATAAAATCAAACAAAAGTTATATTGATTCGAACCTATTGCCGTTGGTGCGAAAACGCACCGTATGCACTTCATTCGAGATATCTACCACATATAAATCTTATATGTTCAGTTTTATCTGAACGGTACCGCTGTATATAGCGAACATAATTACTCTATAAAAATGCAGAACAATTATGTTTATAAACGATACTTTTATGATGCAATGATCTACCGATTTCACTGTAGAAGTTGAGTTTCTTCTCTTTCCGTGCACGTATCAGGATGCTTCTTGACGCTATGGTCTGGTGAGTGCTTCCGCGGTTTGAAGCAGTACAATTTTGATTTTTTTAATTTTTATGTTGAACAAAAGTAAACAAATATGTATGAAATGTGTACAAAATTAATCTTTATAGTTAGTATAACGACGAAATTAATGTTGTGCCATATCCATGATTTTGTAGATCGGCAGCAAATCGACGCGGG
>SMLS01065380.1:0-20099 GCA_004785975.1 Popillia japonica
AGGCATCTGTTTCGTTTAGAAATTAATGTAATTCTTAAATCCTCATTCGGTGTAGTCACTTTGGGTCTTCCGGAACGTCTTCGTGGTGCTGTAGTTCCGGTTGTCTGACAACGTTTCACCATACTTGCACTTCCCGATAAGTTAATTTAAGTTTATGTGCTATTACTCGTAAGGGATTGTTTTCTCTATTTAGAGTTACTACAGCACCACGTGTTACCGGACGTAGTTCTCTTCGTCTTGGCATGATATAACATTTTTTCATTTCATTTCATTCATTAACGCACGCTTCACGACCTTCTACAATTTCTAAATGGAAACTAATATTTTAATTGTATAAATGTTCGATAATAGCAACCCATTACATGCACAATATAATACAAACCAGCTTAAGTAAATATTTACGAAAGAATAATTCAACAATAGCTGTGGCCATAAATCAATTTAAATAAAATTGTTACGTTTTTCATTATAATAGCGTCTCTGTTACATGTGGTTATAATTTCCTTAAATATTCCAAGAAGGAAAGACAGTTTCTATTTTATTACGATAAGTGAAACAGATCAAAAGAGCGAGTAATTTTACCGGTAGACCAGTGATCCTTCAATTGTGGTTGCTAGTGTATATCTTTACTTAATTACTCTGTTAATGACCTAACGGACAAGATCTATAAATCTAACTATACATATAGTATATTCTGTTTAAATTTCAATAACTCTAATATGTAATTCTTTTTGAACTACTATGTAGATTTCAAGATTATTTCAAAATGTAATTTATATACATACATGCATAGCACGCATATGTAATACCTAGATACGTGTTTGTCCTGAATAATAGTAAGCATGCTAAGGATTTAAAGTATATATGTATATTAGCCGTTTTTGATATAAACTGCCGCAAATGTAATCCCCAACTCTCAACAACTGAAAATCACATATTTTGTAATCCTCGGGATATAGCTATAAGTAGTAATTTAATAATTGTGACATTTTGACAAACTTATAACTGAATTTGTTACTTGTAAAGGACATAAAGGTAATTTAATTGAAAAGTTTGCTTGTAGGGCTAATTGAGTAAGCATAAATTTTCAAGTGAAAATTGCCTTCTCATTATTACTGCTATCATTATCAAACAAGCCAAATTAGCGAAATATAATAATTGAAAATTAATTAAATATTGATTTTCTGCGAACAGTACTAATAGATATGTGAAATATTTCAAATATTACTCTAGAGATTGGATTTTACAGAAATACATAACAGACTACTGCAATGAAAATTAGAGCAAATCAATCTAAACGCTAAAACTTAATTACTAGTTGATTAACAAATCAGCTAGTAATTAATATAATTAATGCATTTAACCTCACAAATATCTTAAACGGCAAAAGCATCAGTGAATATTTACAAAGCTGTTAGAAGAAGCCAAGGGCAAGGTGGACGGGCATCAAAAATATCAAGGGATATTCGGTACTACACATACAATTTGGAAATCGAAATGGAACCTTAAACGTAACTTTGAAGAGAGTTTGCTGTTGAAACTTGATTGCTGTTGATTTGGTGTGAACGATGAGCACGAAATAAAAGCTCTATTTGCCCAAGAAAGGTCCCAGTATTACGTTGACAATATGTCGATCAGGTACCTAATCAGAGGGCCATATCAAAGTGGCGGAATGGTTCACTTACTAGACATTAGAATAAGATACTGAAACGCTTTAGTGTCTCACATGCAGAAATTGTAAAAGAACTATTAATTTATATGGATAATAATGATTCTTTTTACACCAAATCCATTAGATTAGATAAGACAAGTATAAACAAGGTTTTTTTAAGTTTCAATTTCTAGATTTACATCAAGAACTACATGAAACAATTAGGAATATTCTCAAAGAATTAGAAGTTCTAATGGGACGGTATGATAAATAAATTCGACACAATAAGTAAACAAAGTAAATAATTGCTGCATTGCATTTACATACAGGTGGCCCATCGAAAACGAAACAGATATCACTGAAATGTCATTTCTTTTTTAATATCGGAGCAGGTCAAATTTGTTTTGCACTCAATTGCAAAAAGAGTTGAAATAATTGATTCTTATATATATACAAAAATATTTATCAAAAGTATAAGTAGGAGGTGGTAACATTTCGGGAGGTGAGGTCGGTAGGAAATAAAAACAAAAACATTCAAAATATGTAGTTAGCGCAGAAGAAGAAGAAATGGCCGTTTGAAAACACGTTGCTGGTGGTGCCTTTGTGCCAAACAACTGAACTGCGTATGCACGATCCAATCTTCCATAGATATCGGATTGTATGCTAAGAGCCGCTGTTAATTTATAGATCGTATGTCATCGCGCACTGATAAAGACACAATAAGTACATATACGCCACTGTATCTATTATCAGACGATCGCAAACTGTAGAGAGTTTTGTGGGAATAATATTAATGGAATTTTCTTTAATTACTGAATCGATTATGCCATTATGTGCATATATACAAGGAGCCCATCGAAAACGAAATCATTTTATCTGTTAGCATTGTTTGTGAATGTCTTATGGAAGTACATTTCTCTGAGAACTGTTTATCAATTTGTGATTTAGTTATGTTTTTCAAGTATACTTTAATAACTCTAAATTCATTGTAAGGCAAAATATTACATTTGATATTTGCTGCTTTAGGCAGGTTAGTAAGAGATATTTCATACCTGGAACGCATCTAATAGAAGCTAATATCGGACTCTTTTGTTTATTTTGATGTATTCTCATATTAGGAACGTTATGTTTAGGACGTCTAATTTTCCCAAGCAATGCATTGTTTCATCTGAGATTATATGTTGATTTAGAGACTACTATGCACATCTCTGATCCAGCATGGATGGAATAATCTTACAATGACACTAGATACACATGTATATGAACGCAATTCGCTCTAATTTGCTCTAAAAATTAGCTAAAGAATTGTTAATATAGTTTCCCAAAATACCACTACTAGTTTTGAGAGTTTTGCTATTCCAAATCCTAATCCAGTTTTTCAGAAAACATTTTGTGTAACTGTAATTTTGATAGGAATGCACACCATGTTATTATATTACCTTTACAGTAACTGAATGAAGCATACATACATATACTTCTTTTGATAAAAAACAGACTGTAAATACAACCTGTAAGGTAATTATTTAAAACCAAACAAAATACCAAACGTTATGACAATACAAGGTTCCCCTTGTAAATAATATCTAGCTGTATAACAATTTCTACATTCATTCCTTCAAATTCATTACAAATAAACTTTAATTTTACCTTTAACACAAACTCGGCATATTAGCCTTTAAAACAAACAAGATCCCTATAGACTTTTCAAATTAATGCACATTAAACTTCTCATTTTTTATACCTACAACAAATTTTTGTAACGGCAAAATATCCTTCTTTCTTCTGTGTTATTCGTGCATTGTTTAAATTAACTCATAACGCAACAGATTATAAGTAATATTCATTATCTATTTCAACTTGATATTTAAAAAGTTAACTAAGAATAAAAATGAGTACAAGTGCTACAATTACATTATTTGTTCCTTAAGTAGTTCAAAAATATGCCTTTTATCGTCACAAAGAGGCGAAGTAACTTCTAATAGATCACCTTGGAAACAATATCAAGCGGAGCAAATCGATATTTAATGTGGGTGGAAGATTGGAATTTTTACTTATTAATACAGTTGACTGACCTTATTAACAAATATTGCGACTATCTCCTTTTGTGAGACAGTTATGGATGTATTCCATTATTCACTATGCGTTTAAGTTTTGACACTAAAACTAAAGAAGAGAAAAGAAAAGGTAAAATCTCACTTCATTTAACGACTTCAAACAGATACAACATACACAATATCCCACACAGATAATTACTGCAGATAAAACTACCTTACCGTTCTCTCTTCAGTATAACTGATCCTTTTTGTATTTTATTTTATCGGCATGATAAACCCTAGCTTTTACGAAGCAACTAAACAACAACAATCAAGTCTGCTAATGTATTTAAAACTTAAATTTCTTAGAAGCAATAAGCTCTTTATATTAATATAAAACAATAAAAAATAAATCATCGCATTTTATATTGTAATTTCAATATAGACTTTGCTATTTCAATTGATTTCCGAAATAACACTGATTGCTTAACAATATTTGGAGTGAAAGAACATATCACATTCCAGAGGAACGAAAGGTATTGTACCAAAAGGGAATAAATGAGAGTGACAAGATCAAAAGAAAAGAGCGAAAGATGTTTACAGAAGAACAAAACAAGAACACTATGAAGCTAAATTAAATTAAAAAAAAAGTAGAAGAAAATTATAAAAGAAAGGATATTAAAAATTTCTATCAGGAAACTAAGGAATAAAATCAAGAACGTTATTCTGCAAAAGCAAGAATGGGAACTCACAATTAGTAGGAGATGAGCAAGAAGCGGCAACTGTATGGAGAAATTATTTTAAAGATATTACGGAAAAACACAACCAAAATTTAGGTAAAGAAATATCTGATGAAATGTGTAGAGAAGATGATGGAGTTCATATAGAGCCCCCAACAGAAAATGAAGTATATAAAGTGATACCAGATCTGAAAAATGCAAATAGTCCATAAGAAAATGATATCTGCAATTGTTGCGGGAAGAAATTTATGGATTAATAAAAGCTATTTGGCAACAAGAACAGATGCCAGTAAACTGGAGAGAACCAATTATTATGCCACTGCATAGTGCATAGTGTAAAAATTATAGAGGAATATCACTATTGGATGTAACATATAAGATTTTTGCAACGATAATACACAACAGACTACAGGTATTTGCAGATAATGTTGTGGGTGAATATCAGTGTGGTTTCAGGAAAGATCGCTCGGTGATAGATCAAGTTTTTACCATAAAGCAACTTCAAGCACTGTGTAATGGTCATAACACAGAAATGCATGCTATTTTTATTGATTTTAAATGTGCTTATGATTCCGCAAAAAGAAAGAAACTATACCAGGCGATAAAGGAAATACAAATCCCTAACAAGCAAATACGATTAATGAGAATAACTTTAGAGAAATCTAAAACTAAAATTAACAAAGCACGGGTAAACAATGCAGTTTCAGAACCTTTTACAGTTGGATTGCTTTCTACGGTGTTGTTTAATATAATCCTGGAAAAATTTATTAGAGAGAGACTAAAATAAACTGTATCGGAACAATATTAAATAAAAGTCACAAATGCCTTAGCGTTCGCAGACGATATAATGATATTTCCGACAACAAGGAAGGAGCTCGAAAGAATACCCAGAAAGTTAGAAGCAAGCGCAAAGAAGATCGGACTGGAAATAAGCGACGAGAAGACCAAATATATGCGCATGAAGGGTACAAAAACTATAGAAGACACACGAAACTAAATAGAGATTCATTAGAAAACGGTAGACAACTGCAAATCGAAAAGATTGGTACTTAAGTGTATGGCTATCGGCTGAGATAGTAACTGTAATCCCGAAAAGTGTTTGAGTTATCTTTAAAAGTGTTGGTATTATCTCGAAAAGGAGAAATGTTTAAATGCTGTGATAATTACTCTTACTCCGAAAAGAGTTACAGTTACACTCAAAAGTGTTAGTATAATCTCTAAAAGGAGAAATACCTAACTTCCGAGGTAGTGGCTGTTACCCAGAAAAGGGTTAGAGTTATCCTGAGAAGTGTTAATATTATCTTGAAAAAGAGAACTACTAATCTTTCGATGTAGTAACTGTTACCCCGAAAGAAGTTACAGTTATTCTTAGAACTGTTAGTTTTATCTCAAAAAGAATAAATTCTTTACTTCTATCCCGAGAAGAGTTAGTTTGTCCTTCGCGCCGTCCTACTGACGTCAGTACCAGCCACCAGAGGCTAGGTCGGTGGAACCGCGCCGTGATATCCGAAACCAGCTTTTGGGAATCGCAGCACAGGAATGCATTTTAGACTTTTGCACCGAGGCCTCCGACACTCTGCTGCCAGGTACTATACCACTTTATATAAAAACCGTCACAAATACAGAATATCCTAAACAGGGCGGAAATATGTTGATAAAAAATATTTATCTGTATCCCGCTACAGCTATTCATATTTTCATGAATACGAAACTTATTTATGGCGTTAGAAATCTTTAGCATTGCTCACTATTCTGAAAATATTACCGTGTAAAAGCAGTGTTTAGTTTGAATCCTATCTGAAAATTTTCTCTAAATACGATCTCTTTTGTGAGTAAATCACTATTTATTTTCACCCACTTCTTTAATTTCTATATTTGATGCGTAAATAAAATACAGCATCCATTTTCGTTAACCGAAGTACCTATACAAAATAGTCGTTATTCGTGTTAGAACAGGAATGTTACCCTTTCTCAAAAAAAATGCTTACGCGGGAATTAAGCAAGTGCAATCTAACAAAATCTAACTCCTTTAGGATAACATTTTCATTTTTTCGGATAGACTTTGGTGTTGGGTTTCTCCAAAGCCGATAAAATGTTTTACATTTGGATGTATTCTATCTCCTGATCTATGAATTATGCAGTAATGGATAATTATCGTCTTTACCTTTATCTTTATTACAAAAATTCTATCACTTTTTTTTAACTCCAGGTTTTAGATGTAATTTAATCGGGAAAAGAAAACAAATACATTCAATTTGATTAGAACTATCACTTTTTCGCCTAATATTTTAACACCAACTAAAAGGATAAAAATTTATCCCAGATATTTTTATGTGTGTACAAAGAAAAGAGGACCACCGAATAATGAACAAAATTTTGCTTTTAAGATTTTTGTAAATAGAAATCAGGGGCGTCCGAAAACGAGGTGGTTACAAGCGGTGGAAATGGATTTACAGGAGAAAGAAACTTTTAAATGGCGAGAGAAAGCAAAGAGTAGGGAACAATGGGGACAGATAATCAAGCAATGCTTCTAAAGGGCAGTAGTCGCTTATAAAGGGTGTCCCAACAATAACAAAAGTAGTAAATATGTAATATCTGAACAGGACACACCGAAATATACCACAATAACGAAGAAATTAAAAATTTATAAATCTATTAATTTTCGTACGAAATATTTATATAAGAAAATTATATTACGGGCCTGACTGAATGTATGTTTATATTCGTAGAGACACTAAAGAATGCAGTGCCAACAATTTATAATCGAACGTAATATGTAAATGCGTATTCATAAACCAACACTCAAACTATTGATAAAGCGTTTCGGCAACTATAGCAGCTCAACTAATATCAATAACGCACCTAGGTGATCGATTGCTTTCTACAAAGCTGGCTACCTTTTTCGGTGGCAGTGAAAGAGAACAAATTGTGATTTTTCCAAACAATAGGAGTCATTTCGCTAAAGGTTGTAGGTTACAATAGCTGATTCCAATAATTGGCCTTTTTACAGTAAATATCAAACTATTTATGTACATATTTTTTATCTAACGTTGTTAAAAATTAAACAAAAATTTATCTCGTAATTAATTTTAATAGCTGTTGGAAAAAAAATCGAAATTGTTAGTAGTTATTTTTTAGAAACCTCGTACAGAGACGTGCAGTTTTCTTTTCATAGAAGTAAAATGGTGATACATGCCTGTATGCAGTCTTCGTTTGCTTTGTACAGCGCTCGTCCAGGCCCGACGTAAGGCCAATTGAATTCTTTTTTTTTCTGCAGTTTGCGTACGAATAGAGACTTCATATTTTGGATTTACTTTTTCTAGCATTCCAGCTTGCGATTGCTGCTTCTCCGTCTTTTTATTGCCGGGACACCCTGTATATACGTATATATGTAAAGATGGATCAGCATTTACTAAGAAGAATTAAATACTGAAAATTCAAAAAAAAAATTATATTTTGTATACCAAATAAATGTATTCTTTGTTGTGTTTGCAAACTACGGTGGCTTTCAAAACTGTGTTACTACTAACTATCACTGCACTTCCTGCTTTGTATTTGGTGTGTGTAAATATGTTCTTACAGACCTTGATACCCCACCGTAAGTAATAATGTGTTGCTAATTATTTCCCAACAAGTGATGACGGCGAACTGTAGTTTATCGGAAAAACAATACTTGCGCACCACACCACAAACTCCCGATCTCAACCTCGGATCTCTGGTTTCATTACAATAAGAGCCCGGCCGCTTTAACACAGTAGCCACTAAATCGGTAGACTTCCCAACGTTATAATAGGTATATAAGAAAATATTCTTGAAATTAGTTTAAGATTTTTGGAAAAGGATTTATACGTATGGACAATATTACCAATAAGGTGGACAGAAGTTTTGAGCACATTATATCTGAAAGATTGCAGTTTCATGAAGCAATAGTGCTGGTGGTAGAAAGACAACTATTGTTCCACTTCCTTAGAGGACGAAAGAGGAAAAATTTTGCGCTTGTGAACTAAACTGGCGACTGTCCAGGCTGTATTTTTAAGTACATGAGACTTACAGTTTATGAAAGTCTAGTCTGTCTTTGGCTTTCTTGGGGTACACAAGATAGTTATTACCAAAAGCGTCGACTAAAAATCTCACAATAAGATCAACATTTTTTTAAAGCTTTTTTACCCTATTCGAAAACGTTACTATACTAGGATTTCTGTAAATCACGAGAAACAGAGCATTTATGTCCACACTGCTTATCAAAATTATGTCTGACTAATTGTAAGTACTATAATCGAAAACAGAACTGGGGTGCTGTCAACACTACTACTACAACTACTCGGAAATCTATTTTGTTGTTCGGTAAAATTTTACATGTTTAAGAACCGTTAATAGTTTCAAATACATCCTATAAGTTCTACTGCTTTTCTCCGTCAACCCATAAAATAAAACACAAATAGCTTGAACTGGACATTTGCAATATACATAAATAATTTATGGTAATATCATCGAAATTTATAACACTATAAAAAAAATATTTTCTCTTGCTACAAATTTAACTTGAAATATGTGTGATTCGCTTACGTCGATTTCGCTTGGTCGAGAAAACCGGAAAATGGCTTTTACGTAGCGGAACCAAACATTTTTAAGTATACTTCCAAACTTTTCTCGCTATGGATAAACATAGACGCATACATATCTAGAAGCGTTCCCCAATATTGATCAACCAAAATGTGTAGATGTCACCCGGTTAACCTTGTATACCTATATCACGAAATAATTGGAAAGTACGTCATACTCCCAATTTTCAACAATAACCTTTTGGTTTATCTTGGAGTTATTGGGAGATATATTCACATCGCACCTACAAACAGTATAAGTGCTCTTGATGTAAGTGAAATGCACTTCTAACGGTTATTTTGTTGGTATGGTGTTGCTTAAATACATACGGTGCTATGAATAATTATAGAATATTTATTCTCCTATATATTTAGATAGTATGCAATAGTAACGAGATATATTTTTAGTTCTTATAGTTTCTAAATATACTTTAAAAAGACTTTATTAACTTTTCAATACCATAAATTAAAAAAATGCATTTTTTTCAAACAAAAGATATAGTCGTGAATAAAACAGACAAGGAGTCTCTGCCGTTGGAGTTCAACGCCGGAAAAAAGGATTATCGGGGAATCCAGCAAATAAAACCAAACTTTAAATTGAGTTTTCTATTTTTTAGCCTAAAATCTAGTTTCGCAAAAAAACAAGCTGTAGTCCGAACATGTTTAGAGTATGAGGGAGATTAATATTTTATCAATTATTAAAAATTAATTGTTTCTACGGCTGTACTACTTACTTCTATAACGTACTTTTCTATTAATTAAAAAACTTAAACAATACTATAGTGGGAACCGTGGAAAGTATTCTCGGTTTGCGGGCGTGTTACTTTCGCAATTAAATGTTTCCATTCAAACTTTATGGAACAAACCACAAACCTAATCCTTTACATTCTATCATTTGAAAATCCGCTTTTCCTAATACATCGAAGTCAGTACCGAATCCTTACAAAAGTTTGCTCGCTAACTTGCTAATCTAAACGCATTAGGAACAAAATCGTTTCCTTGAATTGATTACGGAGCGCTTTTCCGATATATAAACTAACCGCAAAAACTAATAGTTCCATTAAAGCTGGCACGTACAGCTTGAAATAATTTTTTGTAGTATATATACTGCTTCCTAAGTAAGAAAGAGGGAAAAGCACATCACTGAATTCGTGAGTTGCCGTAAATATAAAATCTAAATAAAAGTTTAGCTGTAGTAGCGCACTTTAATACTTTTAATTTTTATACACTTACACAAATGGCAAAATAAGTTAATTTTAACATTCCAGTGGTTACTTTATAGGTGCATACATTCTACATATTATAGGTATCACCAAACTTTGTACATTAAAAGTTCCAAGCACAACATGTAATTAAAGAACGACTACTCGCCTTTCAGAAAAGTAAAATGTTA
Organism: Popillia japonica; assembly: GCA_004785975.1. Taxonomy (NCBI): domain Eukaryota; kingdom Metazoa; phylum Arthropoda; class Insecta; order Coleoptera; family Scarabaeidae; genus Popillia; species Popillia japonica. The sequence goes on from SMLS01065380.1 coordinate 10,419, forward strand.
GTTACTACAGATTTGAATGTGAATAAAAGAAAAGGAAACCAGAATAACCTTTTTCTTTTGTGTATATGTATACGTGTTTAATTACACAGAATTACAGATCTTGAACATAGTTTTGAAATTATTTCAATTATTTATTACATGGAATTGTTCAGCTGTAGGGATTTAATATTTAATTACTATATATAAATTCTAGTTTATAATGATTTTAATGTGCGAATTGAATAGTAACTGGTTTAGATACATGTACGTACATTTAATAGATATATGGTGTTGACATAATTGTATTTGTTGTTTACTTTGCTGCTTTCAAATTATGCATTTCGAAGTGCACTGTTTTATAACTTTGTATATACATACATATATTGAATTCGTTGAAAGGTTATTTTAAATATACTCTTTCGATTTAGCTTGAAAATGCCAGACTGATATATTACAAATTCGAATCAACAATTCCTATGACAAACCCTTGTTTACTGGTGAATTGGTAGGGAAAGCATTTCTGTGTATAATATGTTCATGTTATTATTCGTGTAAATTTGTAAAGGTTAACCGTAACTGTGAGTGATAATTATTGAACGTGGTTAAAATATGATCTATTTTGTCAATAAAGCTGCCACTAGAGTTTGATATCATTAACTTTGAAGTCTGGTTTTATTTCAAAACTCTTCACTTGAAGACTTAAGACTCGCCTTGAAGTTGGGCGAGTATCTACAATTTTCTGATGTAATCATTTTGTTTAATTTGTAATGTATAATATTTATCTGCTCAATAAAGATACATATATGTATTATTATTATTATTAAATCGGACATACTACATTTGCTATTGTGGATTTTAGTTGATGTCAAAGATACATCTTCTTGAACATTTTGGGTTTATTTTCGGTGCTTAGCGTTTGACTATATTTTACTATGGTATTCCCTCATTTGTACAAATGCGATATGTTGGAAGTATACATTATATATCGTAAAAATTCAATAAGGACTAGCAAATATTATACTATTCTCTACGACAGCAGCCAGATCGATGTTAATTTCGAAAACTTTTCAATTAGTTTAGACTAGATGATTACTTACGTAGAAGGAAAAGAACAAGAAAAAATATCATCGTCAACGAAGAAGTAGAAATTACAGTTTTGGTATATTTTGAAGACCATCGCGAATTTTCCATCAGGAATGCTACTAAGGAATTGGGACTATGTTAATACATCAGTTCAAAGAATTTTGAAAAAGCATAAGTATATCCCATTTAAGTTCAGAATTTCTCAAACATTACAGCCAAGAGATTCAGCCAGGAGATTAGTTTTCTATCGATGGTTTGTTAATTTTTGTGACGAAAATTTGAATAGGGCACAGTGTATTTTATGGAGTGATGAAACTTTTTTTTAATATAGGCATATTTAATAAGAAAAATAGTCACTACTGGTCCCAAAAAAATTTATTAATAGTGTGTAAACAACGGGTTAATTGTTTCGGTAGTCGTTGGCCCAATGTGCTGCAACGATATCTTGACAACGTTGTAGAGGATTTCCTTAATCATGCTAATTACCTAATGCGCCAAAATTTATACTTTCAGCAGTATACTTTCACCATCTTTGCCGGAAAGTGGATTGGTACAAATGGTCCGATTCAGTGGGGGTGAAGGTCTTCCATTAAAAAGAATTCTGAATTTCGAAATGTCTCGGAAATGCGTTATTGATTTTTTCATAAAATGCATGTTAATTAAGGTAAAAAAACACTAATACTTTGCTCATTTAATCTACTTTCTAGAATCAATAATAACAGAAATAGCAATGGCTGCGCACTTAATTTGGATCAGCCTGTATAGGCAATATGTAATGAGTAGGATTAACTCAAAAGAACTGTTGCTTCTTTCGCCATAATTTTAATACTATCTTTAATACGATTAGAAGAGGTATTTATAAATGATATCAAATGAAAATGTAAGAAGCAATATTGTATTGTCCATAATAGTGGTTAAGTATTTCAACTTTGTTCAACACATTTTATACGTCTTTGTACAGCACATTTATTCAATTTATATTTAATCTCTTTTGTAGCTAAAACAACTTACTTCCTTATATAGACTTTACTTTTTAGTACCAAATCGAAGTCATAACATTTTCTCATTGCTATCCTGTTACTTAGAAGGATGGATTACGCGTTCTACTTTTGCGCATACTTCTAATAATTTAGATTTTAAGATTTTAAGTTCTTTCTTAGTTTTTTTATACTAATGAGATCTTTCAAAGTACTAAAACATATACTAGGCTTTTTAATGGCATATACCTTAATCAATGCTCTCTATAGTTTCACTTAACAAAGTTAGCACTAGAGATTAAACAGAGAGCAATTAATTCTTAACAACTTCTATATAACTAGCAAGCCAGCTCAGATAACTTAAAATGTATACATCCACAATTACTTAATATATAATAATAATTTTTAGCTGTACCGAATTACCACGTTTTCTTTAATTGTAAAAACTAACGATGCCATGAACTTTATGGCCCACAAAATTCACCCAACTGGTGTATTCAATTGGTCTTAATAAACAATTATGGCAAAATTTATGATAGTACAACACACACCGGTCTACGCGTGTTCAGCAGTTTTTTGAGATAAAATATCTGCCACATCGATTTTATGTTCCCCTGTTTTTTCTTTCTCCCTCTGACTAACTATGCTGTTGAGATTAATATGACGTCACGCAAACTCATCGTTCTGTTTTTGTAAATATAGAATGGCATCGAAAGTATGTACCATTTTTTGATCACGTTTCGTGCTTTAAATTGTTTCGTAAACAACTGAGTTTGTAGCTACTGTCGGTAATTTTGTCGTATTATTAGGCATGCGAATAGTTCAAAATATGTATCTCCATTCTGATAAATACTCACGCAAATTTACAAGCCGAGCGTGATGATATTTATTTTTATAGGTAAGGCAAAATGTATAAGAAATCTGTTTTTTTCCTTTTGAAAGAAAACGTATGACATCCTATTTACTAGAAATTCCATTGTATAATCTAAGAGCATGGTCAACTAGAACCGACTATACAATATACAGCAGATTATGTTCTAGAAATTCACCTGCAGGTATTTCGCTCTAAAAGTGTTTTATTTCACATAAACTCCTTCTTATTATCAAGTTATATATTTTTGGGTTTTAAGCTGTGATGCGTACGAAATGAAGTGAAGCTGTATTACTTGTCAGACTGCTAGTTCTGGCTGTGCTAGTGTGTAAATGTGTCTTTTGCAGGCTTTCTAACAATATTACACAAGCAGATATGTGTCACTCTACTACGTGGCCACCAAGAATTAATACCTGACTAAACTACAATTTTCAATCTTCATTTCCTGTTTAGATTACTACAGTATCCGCCAGAATAAAGAATACCGAAAATAAAAATTATATTTATTTTCCAAACTCCACCATGTTCACCATTACAACGCAAACAAGCTTCATATCGATTTTGTAAGTTACTAAACATATTTATAAAAAGTGGTTTACTTAAATGCTGAAAAAATGTTTGTATCCTTTCTCGTAGTTCTGAAATAATGTCCGGTGGATTTTCTGTGGAAAATCTTGTTTCTTTCGTCATACCCCAAATGTATGCATCAGGTGGCGTCAAATCCGATAAATGAGAAGAATAGTCAATTTGTTTCTCGGAATCTTATTCATCAAAATACTGACGGAGCAAGTTTAGTGTGCGGGCAGCTGTATGGCTCGTTGCACCATTTTGTTGAAACTATTTGGTGCCCATCTATAGATTTCGTGGACGGCAAAAGTTCTGTAAATCTCTCATAAAGAATACAATAATCTTGTGTCTGTAATGTTCTTGGTTGACATGAGTAAATTCCGATTATCGTCTGCGACGAAACATGTAGCAATTATCCCATCGGATACTGTGGAATGGTTTCTCAACAATACCATCAGGACGTTCAAATTCAATAAATCGAGTGGTTATATATATATTCAAAATACTCTCTGCGTTTACGTTGGTACACACTGTTTTTCGACAACCTGAAGAACCTTTATGTTGACACAATATACTACCAGTGCGATGAAATTTCTTAATAACACCTGATGTCACAGTTTTGCTGAGGCGGCTTTATTAACCTGTTGTAGATATTTAACTGACACTTGTTGTAAGCTTCAACCATCATTTCCGTATGAGCAAAAATAATGTTCTATCTAAAACACTTCCTTAGAACAATTTTCAATTCAAATTCAAATGTAGTGTAACGCTGATATGCGGACTAATGACAATTAAGACATGCATAGCACCCCAAACATTGGCACTGTTTATTCCTGCGATAACTATGATCCTATTGTTGTATATAGCTTTGTTTAGACCGCTATATTTAAGTTAAGAATCTTTAGTTACGTACCAAACAAAGGAATACATAAAATAGTAATCGATGGATGTATAGTTGCCGTCACAAAAATTTAAAGTATCTTCAATAACGGTACAATGAGAATCTGAGTCAAATGCCTGGACAGTAAGGTGTCCACCCCTAACTCAAATAAATACTAAGCGGATTATATTGTAAGTTTCCTGTGAAATATGAAACCTGTACAATTTGTATTTGTTTATCGGGAGTGTATTTCAAAAAATTCTAAAAGGACTAAACTCTAAATATAATAATGAAAGATATCTAACCACATGTCAATGATCTCCATATCGTCCAATTCAGGCCAAAATAGGTTGGTAATCATGGAGCTCTAGCGCCCTCCTTTGACGGTGATCACCTAACCACCGTCGTTCTGAAAGGAATATAGACCAAAAACGCCGCCAGCCCAAAACCCACATCAAACAGTTACTTTTTCTGGATGCATTGGACGCTTTTCGATCTTATGTGGATTAGTATCGTCACAAACTCGACAATTTTGTTTATTTACGTACCCAGTCATCCAGAAGTGGGTCTCGTCGCTGAATATGAAGATAAAAAATTTATGAAAATTAGGATCAGTTTCCAACTGCTGTTTACCTTTAGCTCCTGTGTCAGTTGGATTGGTAGCCTCAAATTAATCCACCACGCTAAAATGGCCGAGGCGCGCGGAAAGTTACCCGAATAGAACATCCACTTTGATAAATCAATTTTGTCATTTGCTCGTGTTGTTGAACGCTATACCCATCCATGGTAGCTTAAACAATTTGGCCGTTGCTGCAACTGTCAAACTTCGGAAGTGCATATTGGAAGACCCTTTATAAAGTGATTTCTACTGAGGCAACCATTAGTACAAGCGACTGCCTATAATAAAATATATAATTGTGATAATTAATTTACTAAATATGGTTCTCTTGATAAAAGCTATGCGTTGTGTTCCTCGTCATACGCTTTAGTACTAGACAAGTTGTCATTATCATCATGCTGCTTTTAATAACCAAAGATAAGTTTCAAAGCAAAGCGGTAGCCTACATGTTACATTTGAGCCTAACATTGGGCTTTCTCGTTAAGCTAATTCCTTATTTTCTTTTTTGTGGCATGTGAAGCTGTTGCGACTTTTGAAGCTGTATTGCTTGTCGAAACCACCTACTGAAATAATATCTATTGCAATTGTATGTGCATGACTTTCTTACAACACTACGCTGCAATAAATAATGTTAGGTACACGGTTAATTAGGTCCTAATCTAGAATGCAATCAATCGGATTGCAGATCTTGCAAAACGTGACTGACAACATTCAAACGCCAAACCGTAAATGCTGCATTAAATATTACCATCTACCGTTGCATTCATGTGTATTGTGCTTTTTTAACAGCTTTAATTAAATCCTGGCATGCGACTGCAGTCATATTTAATATTATTCAGCAATAATAAACGGTACACAGTGTAATTCAATATATCTTGTGCATAGCGCAGCTTATTGTTAGTTGATAGTTAATTAAAAAACTGTTAAGCAATATCCGAGTAATACAATAAACATAAAACATTTTTTTAAGTAACTGTAAGTTAGTAATGAAACATATGTATGCATGGGACTACTTTAGAAACGATAAGATATATCACATTATACCCTTATAATAATCTCAAGCCCTATAGCGTGGAAAACGTGTAAATATGTATAACCTGACCAGAATAAAATTCTTCCTCCGTCCTAAACACATTCCGTTTGAATCTTTCGAGATTTGAGGAACCTTCAATCTAAATATTTTTCTCTCCTTTATACATAATCTTTCACTTGAGCGTGAGGGTCTGTAAAATCGTTATTTCCTTTGAAAAAGTACGAAAATATTATATGCGCAAGCAGAAGTATCATATAAATAGGATCAAAAGATTAAATTATTGATTATAAAACTGGTATTTTTGAAGTTGTGATATAAATAGTTCTTAAAGTTGCGCTGTAAGGCTTAATACTCGAAAGAAAAGAATACATCAATATGATATCAATCCCAGATTCGTATTGATTCTGTAATATTGCATTTTAAGAATATGATATGCTCATTTGTATTAAGGTAAACTATGACAAATCAGTTAATTTACAAAAACTTTCCGTTAATTGTGCTAATAAAAAGTGTAAAACAGAAACACAATAATTATGTATCTAACAATGCCTGAAATACAATGAAAAGCGAACGAGAAAAGGTACTACGAAAATTCGCACAATTCATTCCCTCTGAACCAGTAAATATTTTTCAACGTTTCCACATCAAAAAATTCTCCTTTCAATGTCAAGTTTAAGCACGGCAGCCTACTTGTAATTAGATCGCGCTGAATGGGCGATACATCACAGAATAAATACAATGAAAGGAGTAGTCGAGCCTCTTAGCGATTCAAGCCTGTTCAACATTAATATTGAAAGGAAGCTAATGACGTCTGAAGAATGACAGGAAGCATAATTTGAAATAAATGTAGCATAAAATACTGGGTAATTGTAATAGCTGCTCCCTAATAAAACACAAATAACTGGCAATTATGCCATATGTTCCTAAATGTCTGTTTCCTATCGGATACGTCTTTTGTGTATTTGCTCTTCACATAATCATACCATAGATTTAAAGCACGAAGATAGGCTGAGAACTTCGTAAGACCACAATAGAAGAAAAAACTAAGAGACTTAATATTGTGTTTATTTGTCAAGACAATTCCCTAGTATCTAAAAATTGAAGAAGTAACAATCAAACGTCTTTACGTCTTGATTGTATGAATTCAATTCAATTCATAAACTCATTAAAATAATCATCGCCAAATAGTAAGTACCAAAAGCGTAGATCTAGCATCGCATGCGTTAGATGTTTCTATATGTTAGGTATTTTTTATGCTTGTAAAGGGGTGGAATTCGGGCGGTGCTAACTGCGGCAAATAAAGCAAGAGCAGCAGAATGGAATGATGAAATATTTTGTTTTGTTAAAGAAACACTTGTGTTGACCCGTTGTCTGGTGTTCAGCTAGTTTTACTATAATTTATCTAAAGGACTCTTCTAGTATATAATATTTTTATCTTGTGGAAAATACTAAACAAGAAAAATATTTTATGCCTTTAAAAAAGATATTTTTAATATTATTAATTTATTTTTTAATAAATGTTTGCATAAAAAAGTACATAATTGTGGAATATTTTCTAAGAATGGTTTAGCAAACAAATGCAATTTTATATGATCTATGTAATGCTGTTTTAGTGGTATTGCTGTGCATGCTGGTAGATAGAGCCAGTATAATCTTAGCCTTCCTCGAAACTTGGTGTTCACAATCCCACTTGTTAATAACTATCTTGGGCAGCCTTTAAGTTTTCCTATGCATATCTCTATATTCAGCGTATCCTTTTCTTATATCATCAATATTTTTATGTAAAGAAGTGATAGTATACAGGACATAGCGGTAATACAACAGCATATAATATCCTAGTAATAAATAATCCAATAGCCGAGTATGCCTATGTACTAATTGTAAGTAACACTAATAGAAAATAAAACAAATAGTTATCCCAATATGTAGTTATTAATATCTCATTCCAGTGCTTTGCCAAATGTTAATATTGTCCTTACCAATACTTTCTTGGAGCATAAAAGTTGTGTTCGTAATCTCGGCTCTTCTTAGATGTTGCGCCTTAGGGAACAGATCAATCACACGATTCGCATTTTGTAACCTTAAAACTTTATTTCCCAATCGTCATATTCTTGATACCAATGCAAGGGTGTTACTCTGTGATTCGCTAGTTTTATCACATTTTAAGTTTTATAATATCATATATGGTTCTTGCCTCTTATCTATCGATAGTAAACGTATTCAAATGATCCAGAATACGCCGTGTTTTACACTTCACCGCCTTCTGTCATCCACTCATTCAGACTGGTATTCGCTCGTATCTTGCTGCTCGGAATAGGTTCAGAAGATTTCACAACAATCATATTAGACGTAAGGATGCTATCAACATTCGCCGTCATAAAACTACGTTTTAGAAGCGCTCTGTTTCATATATCCTGGCATGATATTATAACTTAATTCCGTCTAATTAAAGAACCTTCCTGAGCAGGGTTTCAAAAGGGTTGTCAGAAGTTTGTTAGTTACAGAGCAAGCTCATAATCGTCTACATTAGATTGCACTGGTAAGTAGTCTTGGCAGCATATTTTCCTGTTTTGTGTGACTATTATTATTATTATTACTATTACTTTACTCTAACTTTCTGTACAGCTAGTTTCCTACCATACTGATTCTCTTCTCTTCTTTTTTCCACTTTTGTTCTTATTAGTGTATTGATATTTTTTAGTTGTTGTTATATTATACCAACTAGTAGGAACAGCAGTAACTGATAGTTGTCTAATTGGTTCTAGTAGTCTCACGTATTACTTTGTACTTGTCACTGTAACTATGATTGAATGAATTAATAACCCATTATTATTATTATTAATCAAATTATTATAAATGAAACTTAAATTCTCAATCTGTTTTAAATTGTCTAATTGTTTTTTTTTTAATTTATATGAGACGAATTTAATATTTTACTAAATTGTTTTTTTTCTGCCGAAGAAGTATGTATTATTACCAAACCCTATTTATTTATATTTAGTGTCCGGAATAAACTGATTTTTAATACACTTGTGTTTCAATTGACTTAACACTGGAAAACTTCTAAAGGAATATTCGCTAGTTTCAAAAGGACACTTTTTACATATCACAAATGAAAAAATCTTTACATACTCTCTTATCAATTAGTGTTATTTAAAAAGTAATAAATTTTTTGTTTGTTATCAAAAATAGTGTGAAAGAAACGATACAGTTGCTATGCGGTTAAACTAAATTACACAAAATATCACTTATACCTACTTGGTGGAGGCGCCGGTTAAATAAAATGTTAAATAAATGCTCATATTCTTTAACCGAAATAGACCAAATATGTCCAAGCATAAGCTCATTTGCTATCATCTCTCTTACCGCTTACCTTTCTTGCTTCTGTTTTTTACATGTACTTCATTTCATTCTGTAATTTTTCTTTGTTTGTTGATACTAAGTCACTCTGACAGACCTCTGCTTGTCAAAAGTGTTCTTTTATCTATGTATTACATTCTGTCTCTACAATGGCTTCAAGAGTACCTTATTCAGTTATCACTTGATTATAAAGCGTCAGCTAAAGCACACAAAATTATCAATTATATGTCCAAAAAGCATCAAGTCTTTATCTTATATCATCAGCATTTAAATCGATAATGAATAAACAAAGAATGTTCTGTTACAATTGCA
>SMLS01065381.1:0-39845 GCA_004785975.1 Popillia japonica
CAGGACGGAGAAGAGAAAGTGATTGCCTACTTTAGCAAGGTGCTATCAAAGCCGGAACGTAACTACTGCGTAACGAGGAGAGAACTATTGGCAGTAGTAAAATCCATCGAGCATTTTCACAAATACGTGTATGGAAGGAAGTTTTTGCTAAGAACCGATCACGCAGCATTAACTTGGCTATTGAGCTTTAAGAACCCCGAAGGCCAAGTAGCGAGATGGATCGAACGATTGCAAGAGTACGATTTCGATTCAGAACATCGACCAGGAACCAGCCATCGTAATGCAGACGCGTTATCTAGAAGGCCCTGCCCCAAAGATTGTGCACACTGTACTCGCACAGAAGGCAAAGAGGTGGCCTCTTGCAACAGAGTCTGCGTGGTGGATGATCAATGGAGCGAGGACCAAATCCGAAATGGCCAAGAGTCAGATCCAGATTTGAGAGTGTTACTGGAATGGAAGAGAATGGGAACCAGGCCAACTTGGGAAGCAGTAGCCCCACTATCTCAGGCTGTGAAATCATATTGGGCACAGTGGGACTCCATAGTGGTGGAAAATGGTCTACTGAAAAGAACGCTGGAAAACAATGATGGAACGAACAGAAAATTACAAGTGATTGTCCCGAAGGAAAGAATTTGTGAAATATTAGAACTATTACATGATGGCACGTCGGGAGGGCACTTGGGAATCCGAAAGACTTTGGAAAAGGTCAGAGAGCGCTTCTATTGGATAAATTGCAAAGAAGATGTCAAAGATTGGTGTAGGAAGTGCGTAACCTGTGCCACCGCCAACGGACCTCATAAGCGAAGAATAGCCCCGATGAAGCAATATAACGTGGGTACTCCATTCGAAAGGATTGCAATCGACATCGCTGGTCCATTTCCTACGACAGATAGTGGAAATAAATTTATTTTAGTAGCAATGGATTATTTCAGTAAATGGGTGGAAGCGTACGCATTACCCAACCAGGAAGCTACTACAGTGGCAGAAGTGCTGGTCAAAGAATTAGTCTGCCGTTTTGGTGTGCCACTCGAGTTACATTCCGACCAAGGACGCAATTTCGAGTCAGCAGTTTTCCAAGATCTCTGCAAAATATTGGGAATCCATAAAACCAGAACCACTGCTTTGCACCCACAGTCTGATGGCATGGTGGAACGCATGAATCGAACAGTTATAAAATATTTGTCAAAAACTGTCGCCGACCACCAACGTGATTGGGATCAACAACTTCCTCTATTTCTTCTGGCATATAGAGCATCAGTTCATGAAACGACAAGTCAAAGCCCGGCCAACGTAATTTTTGGTAGAGAACTACGACTACCATGCGACTTGAAGTTTGGTTTCAAGCCCGATGAAGAAGTAGTTGGAGAAGACTACGTGTCCAACCTCAGGAAGCGAATGGATGAGATCCACAGCACCGTAAGAACCAACATCCATGAGGCAAGTGACCGAATGAAGGAGCGTTATGACATTAAAGCGGACGAAAACTCATACCAACGAGGAGATCTTGTGTGGTTGTATAATCCCAAGCGCCGTCGTGGATATTCCCCTAAACTACAGCGATCATGGGAAGGACCCTACGAGGTACTCAAGAGGATTAACGATGTAATCTATCGCATCAGACGGAAACCGAGCGGTAAACCAAGAGTGGTCCACTTCAACCGACTGGCCCCATTCCTCGGAAACAACCATGAGGAAAACAACGAACAGAATGTCCGGGTTTGTAACGTTCCAAGTGCCGAGGTTACTTACGACGAATTCATGGCCAACTACGGACAAGGACGCAAGGTTCGTCATGCTGTCACGACCGAAATCCAGCAAGACCTATTTCTGGCCCCCGGAAACCACGCCTTGGCACACTGCGTTGCCAAAGACCTTAAGATGCAGAAAGGAATTGCCAACGTTTTCCGGCAAAAGTTTGGCGGGACCGAGAGTCTGAAGAAACAGCAACCACAAATTGGAAAAGTCCTATACCAAACTGTTCAAAACCGGCCCTTATTTTATTTGGTGACCAAAGAGTCAAGTTCTGGAAAACCATCTTACCGCACGATGTGGGACGCTCTGGAAAGTCTTAGGGAATACCTGCTAGAAGAAGGCCTCAACAGACTGAGCATACCAAAGCTAGGATGCGGATTGGATGGATTGGATTGGAGAATCGTGAGAAGTATGATCGAAGAATTGTTTCGACATACTGGAATTGAAATCGTGGTTTGCTGTTACAACCCCCGAAGAACAGGAATGACGAGAAAGACCGTGCCCTGCTATTTCTTTGAGAAATCGGAATGCAGAAAGGGACCAGAGTGCCGTTATCTCCATGAAGCCGGTGAGCGGCGCTGTTCCGGGACGGAACAGCCTAAGGAGGGGGCAGTGTTACGAATGGCGCCATCTAGCGACAAAGCCGTTTAAAAATGGATTGCGCAGTGCACTGTAATTATGATATATGGATGGTTCGCGTGTTTTCTGGAGACATTCTAGAGAGGGCGTTCTAGAACAGTCTAGTTTAGTGTAGAGACTTCTAGAAGCTATATTTTATGTATATAAGGGTGACAATCTCGTATGCGGGACAGTCTTGAACTAGCGCGTAATTAGAACAGACGCTGTGAATATAAATACGAAATGTGCATATAAATCTGTGTGAGTTGAAATAAATAGTTTAAGTTAGTGTTCTTCGTTACCAAGTAATTATTAAGTGTTAAATTAGTTTAAATAAATACATCTGTGAAAACATTATCGCCTGAAGATTATTTAAAAACCCTAAAACGTAACAATACCATAAAATAGCAGTTCAAGATCTTTTAGAACATGATCCCGAAATGCGCCTGGATTTTTGTCGATTTGTTAATGGGCAAAGAAAAGCAGATTTAAACTTTGGTAAAACTATTTGTTTACTGATGAAGCTTGTTAATAGAATAGAAGAATAATTATTTATTATTGATATTTATTTACATATAAATGAATGAATATTTCAAGATTACAAAGCTTGCTCGAGTCTCTGAAAGATGGAAATGTGAAATAGAGGTATGAAAACATATAGAGCCCAGGATCCGATAACAAATGACATACTATAGAAGAATATTCCATAATCAAGAAGAAAATACCGAATGTAATGAATGCAAAAGCAGCATAACAAAACATCTGCGTCATAGCATCTTCAAAACATTTACAAAAGCAATTCTAGAAGAAATGTGTAAAAACTATACAGATTCGCCAAAAACAATAACGTTTCCCCGAAAATATGTCCACTATAGACGCAATCTTCATCTCCAGACAAATAGCGTTAGATGTTAATAACATTTCTTGCTCGTTTCATTTTTGCTGTAAAACTAAAAAAATCACATTGCCAAGAAATCAATTTGAACAAATGATTCTTTCGGGATGTAACACTTCTAATGTCACTGAGTATACTTTGGACGTATATAGAAAGAAAAAGGAAGAAGACATTTTGGTATCATTTTGAAAACTATAGATTTCCTTCCTTATTTGGGAGTTTTAAGTTTCGTTTTTTTTTTCGTGTAGAAGTATCTTTCTTCTATCTAAAATCAAAAAATTCCGGCTCATACATACATATACAAAATATGTTCTCATGCAATAATGGTAACCATCCCGAAATAGAAGTTAAACAGGCACATTTATATGCAAGCGTTTATCGATTGAACCAACATAGGTAAGGGCTTTACAATTAACTTTGTTTTATGCGATATCTCAGCTGAAGATATTTCGGCTAGATATGGACTAGTTGAATTAATTTCATACAAACTCGACATGAAACACTGACTTTACGCGCTAAAAACATGAAACAACCTTCAGCTGACCACGCCGAAATTATGGAATACCTGTTATGAAGTGGATATAATTCAAGTCGTTATTGAGAATGTACAGAAAAAAAAGTTAAATTGATCCTAAATATACCGCGGCACTTATTATAGACGCTACAATGAAACTTCGTATTGCACGTGGAATAGAATCGTTTAATATTAAATTGTAATGAATACCTACTTTGGTAATGAATGTTTAGTGTACATTGTTCATTAAACAGTGTAGTAAACGATAATTCTACATCATTACCCCTCATCTTCTAACTGAAGTTCTTTTAATATGTTTGTTTAGAAGACCTTTATCTCTGAGTATTATATCATTTATAATATTAAAGCTGGTATTCTACAAGCATGTAATTTACTGCATTTTTACAAGGTCGTAGTACTTGAACGCAAAGCCAAATTATTTCAGGTAAGTGTTTATTTTGAGCAAGACCGGTATCATATAATTTTGCCTCTAATTCGAAACAATCAAGGTCCTTGGATCTAATTTCCTTACAATTAAAGTTAGCTGCCTGTTCACAGATGAAAACTAATGATATAACATGTTTAAACAATATTTCATTATTGGAAATCGGTCATGTTGTAAATAGTTTGCTGAGATTTATACCATTGAACATTTCACTCCAAAATATTTTGGCTTAAGGCATAATCTTTTGAAGATGGTAAGATGAAGTAGTGAAGAGAGACAGTGGTATTCCAAACAGCTTAGCTTGTTTTGGAAGTAATAGCGATAACAGTATATCTGGTTCAAAAAAAAACAGGTCACAACCAGTCAAGTGGCCTCCAATAGCAGTCTTAAAAATTGCCAACCCTATAATAAGTGAACCGGTTAGTGCCATGCTATCAAATAACTCGTCTAACGTCTCTATTACTGTATTCAATAAAGTTCAGATTTGATCGCCCCCCCTGCAACAACCCAAACATTTAGTAAATATAGGCAACATACTCGTCTCATTCCAAGACATGGTAACTTTTAAATCATATTTTATTGTCAAAATCTTATGCCAAAGTGTAAGTACAGTAACAACTTACACTTTACTGATTTGCAAAGGCGGAAGACAAACTTTCTTTGGATTGCATTGATATGCACAATGACACTATTGTTTTGGATTTTGGAGAATGATGTTACAATTGCCGAACAGGATAAAAATACATACTACTAAATCGCAATATATAAAGTTGAAATTCTAGCGAATAAGATACTGCTGCTGATAAAAATATGAAAAAAACCTCACTTAAAAGATAACAAAAATGGTTCCTATTGATAGTTTGCAATTATTCAAAGGCAATGAACAATTTTTCGTAAAATTAGGCCAGCACTCCCTAATTTTACAAAAGATAATCGTTGAATCAAATTTGAATGTAATCTACAAAGAATGTACAATAGTTAAGTCCGCCATATGCCAATAATCAGGCACTAATGAAACACCACATTATTTTTGAAGGCAATCAATGAGGATTCCTAAAATTGTAAGGGCGGCTAGATCAAAATCAATTTTAACGTATCAGATTAAAACAAGGATAGAAAATTCGTATTTTTGTTTCAATTCTTTAATTTTTTATCTAAAAATCTGAAAGAACGTCCTTAAGGCAGATTTTACTGCTCACCATGATGGTGGTTACAATTCTATTCCAACCATTATCAACGTCTTTTATGTATTTTTTTTTGATTTGGGCAATTCATTTTGAAATAAACCAACCCACACATCGAATTCAGAACAAGGCCGATTCTTGACGTGAACGTTTAGCCTACTATTCTGCTCCAATACCCAAATATGTTGCGATGAAAGCAGTTTAAGCCAGAAAAATTATCTTCATATCACTATCCATAAAAGCAAATAATTTTTGCCGCAATTTGAATCTCTATCGAATGTTGTAAAAAATCTAAAGGGGCTTTATAAAGAAAAACAAAGTTGATGATGGTTGCCCACAAAAAAACATCGGATTTCAGATCTGTAATAGTAATTTTGTAGAGCAAATAAGTTGCTTCAAAAATGTTCGTTCAGATTTTTTGTATCAGGCCACAAAAATTTGAAAGTTCACATTGCCTTTTAATCCCCAACACAAGTCTATAAACAAGTCACAAACATGGTATTTAAGATCTGTAATAGCCATTTAGTAGAGCAAAAAAGTTAAATGTTAAAGTTTGAAATTTCACACTGCCTTTGAATCTCCAACACAAATCTAAAGTTTACGTGGGCTCCATAAGAGAAAACAACGTTAATGATCGTTATCCAAGAAAGAAACATTGGATTTAAGATCTCTAATAGCCATATGGTGCAGCAAAAAAGTTGCTTCAAAGTGTTCTTTCAGATTTTTTACATCTGTTCACGAAAAGTTGAAATTTCAAATTGCCTTTGAATCTCCAACACAAATCTAAAGTTTACTGGGCTCCATAAGAAAAAACAAAGTTGATGATGGTTGGCCAAGAAAGAAAAATCGGATTTAAGATCTGTAATAGCCATTTTATAGAGCAAAAAAGTTCAAGCTCAAGTTTCAAAAATGTTCCTTCAGATTTTTTATATCTGGTCACGAAAATTTAAAATTTTACATTGCCTTTTATTCTCCAAGACAAGTCTAAAGTCTAGTGGGCTTCGTAAGAAAAGAACAAAGTTGATGACGGTTACCCAGGAAAAATTATCGAATTTAAGATCTCTAATAGCAATTTTGTACTACAAAAAGAGTTGCTTCAAAAATGTTCTTTGAGATTTTTAATATCTGTTCGCGAAAGTTTGCAATTTCACACTACGTTTTAATATCCAACACAAGTCTAAAGTCTACGTGGTCTTGGTAAGAAAAGAACGAAGTTGATGATGGATGCTCAAGAAAGAAACATCATTTAAGATCTGTAATAGCAATTTTGTACTGTAAAAAGTTGCTTCAAAAATGTTCTTTCAGATTTTTTATATCTGTTAACGAAAAGTTGAAATTTCACATTGCCCTTTAATTTCTAACACAAATCTAAAGTCTACGTGGGCTCCATAAGAAGAAAACAAAGTTGATGATGGTTGAAGGAAAACTCGGATTTAAGATCTGTAATAGTAATTTTGTACTGCAAAAAGGGTTGCTTCAAAAATGTTTTTTCAGATTAGTAATATCTATTCACGAAAATTTGAAATTTCACATTGCGTTTTAATCTCCAAGACAAGTCTAAAGTCTAGCGGGCTTCGTAAGAAAAGAACAACGTTTATGATGGTTGCCCAGGAAAGAAACATCGCATTTAAGATCTGTAATAGCCATTTTCTAGAGCAAAAAACTTGCTTCAAAAATGTTCTTTCAGATTTTTTATATCTGTTAACGAAAAGTTGAAATTTCACATTGCCTTTTAATTTCTAACACAAATCGAACGTCTACGTGGGTTCCATAAGAAAAAACAAAGTTGATGATGGTTTCCCAGGAACGAAACATCGGACTTACTATCTGTAATGTAATAGCTATTTTGTAGAGCAAAAAAGTTCAAGTTCAAGTTTCAAAATGTTCTTCCAGATTTTTAATATATGTTCACGAAAATTTCAAATTTGACATTGCCTTTTAATCTCCAATACAAAAAATTATTTTGAAAATTTCTCTACACCAAACTTTTGGGGTCATAAATACGTCGATGCTGCCAAATATTAAACCACCTGCCTATTCCTTATCGTTTTGGAGACACCATTCGTTATCCTTAAATTTGTAACACCTTGAAATTCATGTGAAATTAACAGCAAATTGTACAAAAAAAGCTTTTTTGTTGAAAGTGGATTGTTAAAATATATATCAGTGGTTTCAGTAGAATCAAAATCAAAGCTGCACAAAAGAGTTTAGTGTCAAACTTATTCATTCTATCCAAAATATCTGGTTTTACGCACAATTTTTCAGTATATTTGCTGGAAAAAGAAAACAAGGGAATTTTCTTGTTGATAACATTGAACGGTTCTGGAATTTGCTGCTGGATGCCTTTGTTC
Source organism: Popillia japonica (assembly GCA_004785975.1). Classification (NCBI taxonomy): domain Eukaryota; kingdom Metazoa; phylum Arthropoda; class Insecta; order Coleoptera; family Scarabaeidae; genus Popillia; species Popillia japonica. The sequence goes on from SMLS01065381.1 coordinate 7,760, forward strand.
AAAAAAATGTAATTATTGTGGAACTATTCTATCATCTCTCGGAAAAGATGATACAAGATGCGACAATGTTTCGTTTAAAATTCCACGATATTTATTTCAAACCCACACAGATTTATACCTACATATGGTACACTAAACATACAACTTTAAAATATAACGACATTAATCAATTTGCAATTCAAATCTACCTAATGTGAGGAGCACATTCAGCCTAAACTTATTTGAATGAACTTAAACCGATTATCAGACAATCCGTAATGAAAAATCGACGTCGCACCTAATATTTGCGCATACATATTTGCTTTACAATGAAGGTCGCAACACACCGAAGATAATCTTTCCCACCATCTACACAAATACAATATTGTCAACAACGATTTCCGCAACACTGGCAACTACTCATAAATCGTAGGAACGTTGAAAACGGGTACGAGTATAGTGATGTATAGTAATCCCATTGTGCATATACGAACAATCGCTAAAGAACTCACTCTTCCAGAGTTCAATTGCGCTAATACTAGTTCACGGCGTATCGACGTTCGAAGATGCTATGTACGCGAGAGATGGTGTGTCATTGCCCCACTGCCAAGGCCATAACGCCGATCGCCCCGCGTAGTCCCCCACATGACCGCGAAACTGGCCCCGCCGTCATGCTCGCGAACCTGCAGATTCTGCGATTACCACTCAGTTATTGTCTGAGTAGTGTTGCAGGAAAAAAATGTGCTTCAGACGGTAATAGAATACACTGTATACTGACATAACACAGTCTAAACTAGTGCTTCAACAGGATTTTGTGTATCTATGCTATGACGCTGTTTTGTGGATATTAATATAGCACAACACGAGGAGCTAAAAATATTACGTTCACCGCTTAGAAAGTTTCAAGATAGACATTCTCGATGTTGTTTACTAATTTATTTCGAATAAACCCCAAGTTCAAGCTTTATTCGTTAGCAATTAAATTGCCTAAATAATAATAAGTAAAATAATAATAAATGAAATCAAATTTTGTCACACTAGCGGCATGAAATGGATTACTAAAGTACGCATGACTAACCCCAAGTAAATTGTCGCAGTTTGTTAACGACTCTTCTTCCTACAGTTTCGTTGAGTGCACAAAGCACCCCAGAGACCAATGAAAGAAGATTAAGTTAACCAGGACGACTATAGTATTTATACCGCAATAAAAAATATATGTTTTTGTTCCAAGAAAGTAGGAAGCTGGTTTCGGATTATTACAATCTATCTACTTTTCCTACGCTCTAAAGGATTCCCTAAATAGCTCTTAACTTTTCGTGATATATTTTCTAAAAAATTTAAAGTTATTAATGGATTGTTGGTTTTTATTTATATCCTTGCATAAACAAATTTAACTCTGCGCTTTTTGGAAGAATCTCCCGCAAAAACTATTGTCATTGTCATGCTTTTTTTGGAAGTTTTTCTTTCAAAATCTTCAAATAGTATTTTGACATCTAAAATTCCTCCAAAACACTGTATCTGGCTGATGCTGTTGTAATACCCCGAAAACCGTAACCCGCCCAGCCGAGATTGACACAAAATAGCTTCCATTCGTGCACAAAAATGTTTCGCGAAAACGATTCGTCCAACTTTTCCAATGATTTTCTCTTGTCATGGATGTTCTTTTGCTTACAGTTTCTTCTTCCCAACTAAGATTAAGAAGACGCATAGCTGATGAAACTTATAGACCGTCTAACTGGTCATTACACTATTTTCAAAAGAAAAGACCTACTACTGGGCGTGGTCAAAAAATCATTCAAATGCATTTGGCGATTTTTATATCTGATTTTGTTCATCAACGCTGCATAAAATTTTGTTTACGAAATGAAATTTTTGCTGTAGAAAGGTTAAGAATGTTGCAGGAGGCTTTCGATGAGAAGGCGACCCAGTAGAAAAAATATTTACAGGTGGTACGTACAAACAAATCAATGTTCGTGAATAGTCTTTTGCCAAAAATCTTGTTTCCCTATTTAGTTATAACCTATACCACGAACTATGTAATCAGCAAGAACATGAAACCGGATCAGTAAAACTAATGAAGGAGTGGGACAAGGTGGTAGTCTAAGCCCTCTGCTGTGGATATGCTATTTGGACGAGATTGTGAAATACGTGGAAAAATAAGTAAAACCGATATATATAAGCTATAAAAACCTCGTCATGTAGAGTAAGGCTCTGGGAATGCCTTTTTGCTAACGACATTGTAATAATAGCCGGAAGCGAGAGAAACTTGCAATACAACCTAGATATATGGAATGATCGACTGGAAAAAAATGTAATGACAATAAACAAAGATAAAACTAAAGTAATCGCTAAAGAGGAACAAAGAATGAACATAAGAACAAAAGAGAGAGAAATTGACGAAATGGAGATAAATAACCTGATAGAAAAAGCCAACAAAGTGTACTATGCCATGAATAGAAGCTTTCTTAATAACAAAGAAATATCGGAACGAACAAAAATGACTGTCTTCAAAACAATTTATCGACCAATTCGTGTATATGGCTGTGAAACTTGGGTACTAACTAAGGATGATAAGAGTAAAGTGCATGCAACTGAAATGAAGTAATTAAGAAGAATGAAACGTGTGACCATCAAAGGCAAAATACGTAATGACACAATTTGCCAAGACCTGAACATTGAACCCATTTTACATTTCATCTAAAAAAGACAACTTGGATGGTGGGGATGTTTGCAAACACTGAACGGAAAATCGCAAGTAAGAAAAGAATGGGAGTCCAAATCATGGATGAAGAGGAAGACAGACATGGGACCGAGTGGTTAAGAAAAAACTTGGCACAGAGAGGGAAAATATGGCAAGGAGCTAAGGAACTTGCAGAAAAACAGAAAAAACTGGAAAGCCTTCATAAATTATTGAAATGTACCTATTTATACATTCCTGCGCCCCTAAGGGTACACGCGGATATTTGGATTATATGCAAACAAATCAAAGAAGGTACAGAAAGAATTGAAGACAAATATCGGTGTGGACGATCGATTAACCGATTAACGTTTAATATGGAGCAGCCCAGACTAGTTTGAAAGATTTTTTGGCCTCTGCTAATGCGCAAAAAAATTTTGTTTGCTGGTACTAAAAACACTCATCTTCTAACGTCTGTGAAACAATGCTTTCTCATTATAAAGACAACGTGAAACGCATAATGAATTGAAGATTAGACCTAAACCACCTAGAAACAACTGCCTAATCCAGCAAACATCGTACTAAAAGTAAGCCAAACTCAAAAAGTCGCAAAAAAGACCCTGAAAATATCAACCTCATGTTGCCAATTTTCTTTGATTTTGCATGGAGCTTCTACGAAATCATTTCACAACCACCATATTCGCCTGGTTTAGCATCGTGTAAATTCTGGCCTTTTCCTATGCTCAGAAGGCTGCTTTAGCAACACCGTTCGAACATGATGGGCGAGATAACAGCCGCATCACAGTGCGGGTTGAAAACCCTTACAAGAATCGCCTTTAATAATTGGTTTAAGGGATTGCAAGAGAGTGGGCAAGCTATTGAAACAGATTTAGTTGAATAACTAAAGATTTTAAAAGTTCTCAATTCCACTGATTTTTTTTTATCACAGTAAGTAATATGCCAACAAGTCCAAAGGAGATCAAAGCCATAACAACGCCAAACTCGTCACAAAATAGTCGCAGAAAAACAAACTACAAAATTGCTTCATTACTGATTAAAAACGGGCTAAATCGGTAATAAATTATTTGTTTGTAATTGTTACGCTAATCTTGAATTAAAGACGCCAATCACATCTATCCGAAAAAATTAGAAAAGGTAGAATAATGACTCGACGAACGAGCAGAAAACTTATAGCTACAGTTTTACTAATTCGTAGGCCATCAGTCCGATCAATACATTGAACCCTTCCTCAACATGAGTTGAAATATTGCACATGATGTTGCGGCGAGGACTCTAGGAGGGTGGCTTAAATGGCAATAAATTATATTTCAGCATCAGTAACACTGACAAATTTAAATGCATATTATGCTGCCCAATTCATTTACAAAATACTTCAATAACAACCCTCATAATAATTACGGAAAATTTCTAAAATTATAGCAGGTAGTGCATTAAACACTTTAGATGCTAAATGTTTTTCGCTGATGATGGCCTTCTGCAATTTTATGTAAATAGGAGAGATTTTTTGTGAAGATTGGCTTTTTGTAGATGGATGCAAGACAAAATTGCTCAAAACCCTTAGTTTGGAGCCGAAGCTTTGTTCACCGATGAAGCATCTTTCTCGAAAGATGGTATTATCAATTTTCACAATAACCACATATGGGCAGAAGAAAATCTACATAAAATTGCAGAAGGCCATCATCAGCAACAATTTTCCGTGAATGTTTGGGCTGTCATCGTCGGTGCTCATTTGATAGGCCCACATTTTTTTACCAAACAGATTAAACGATTATCGACAGTTTCTAGAAGAAGTACTGCCAGAACTGCTGGAAGATGTACCGATTCAATTAAGACAAAACACGTACTTTATGTATGATGGGGCTCCGGCCCACTTTAGTTCGGTTGCTCGCCAATACTTGGAAGACAAATACTTAGACTGTTGGATGGGTTACCTTTACAGTTTGGAGAAAACAAAGTTAACGTTTGCTTTTCTTCCTTGTTCTAACGTTGTAGAAAACTAAAATGTTTATTTCAACATAAAAGTTGAATTTTCTCGAAAACGGTCAACTTTTGGGCTCATGACCAATAGCACCTTTTTCGTGTAGAAAACATTGGCGGTTCAAATGCGTCTCAAAACCGCACTTTTTCCAGTGGCTTAGAATTTGGGAACAAAAACAACCACTACCCCTTCAAAAATCTTTACCAATTATGACAAAAAAAACAATTCTCACGCGCAACTTAGCTCATTATGAGTAGAAAATGCTTACAAAAGCTGTTTCCTTTACGATAAACGGTTCCGGAGATATTTTCAAAAAAACGGATTTTTTTAAATTAAATTTCAACACCCTATATCTCGAAAATGGTGCATTTTAGAGGGTAAATTGATAGAAACTTTTCTCAAATTTTTGGAGAAGCTATCACGTCCTGAAGTCCTGCGCATATATTATGAAATACTCTCTTGGACAAACAATTTTGAAAAAAAAATAAAGAATATACGAAAGAAAAAGGGTGTCCATAATTTTTTTCGGAGTGTAATTTTTCACATCAAGCACTTTTAGGGTGTTTATTACTGATTTTTCTTCATGTGCAATAGAATGTGAAGATATTTCTAGTATGGTACAAGGAATATAATAAAAGTGTAAAAAAATAATGACTATAGGATGACATGCGAGTTAAAGAAGTCAACATATTATTTCAATTCCAGAGCCATCGACAATGGTCCGATTGAAGTGAGATTTTAAATATTCATGTATAAGATATATGTACGTCTAGGTCTTGTCATTGCTATTTAATCAAAAAAGACATTATTTATGACAATAAAATGTTTTGAAAGCCACACAGAAAGTAGCGTTAACATAACTGCTGTTTTCAAAACATTTTAACAAGTTATTTTTTTGTATCCAACACCCTTAATAATTTGTAACGAAAAACTCAAGTCTGCATTTAAAATGGTAAAGTTGGTTGACAATTTTATGGAAAATAGTAGTCATCAATGAAACAGATTAAATTACAAACCTTTAACGTCAATAGTCTCCGAGTAAGTGCATGAGAAAATACATGTAAGACATTACCTATACAATGATAATCGACTGACCTTAAACACCGTTTACTTATGCTAATATATAATATCTAATAGCAGCAATTTATTACGTTAGATGCAGAGCTGACCTCATCACAATATTAGTCTCAATTTTTTGCTTAACCTATATTAAAAACAAAACTCTATTTAAGGTGGAATTTCTGCCAGTTTTTTTTCTTTATTTATTTACATCATTATATATAAGGAACAAACTTCACCGTTCCATGAAGCTACTAATATAATTGCAAAATCGTCTAATTTTTGGAAGAATGTTCACAGGTACCCTAGCGTTCTGCAAAGAATTTCACAATCTAAACCACCTTTGTAAAAAATTTTCATATAAAGCCTTAAAGTTCATGACGCAAAAGAACAAATAATCGTAAGCAGCGACATATTTTCCAAAAAAAGTAAGTACAAGATATTTCATTTACTACCACTTAAACAGTACACAAAGAAAAAATCGTTCATCAGCGACAAATGGCAGGTGCAGGAAATAATAATGTGGAAATAGGTTTTGAGCAAATTCTATAAAAAAAAAATATTACTAAACTATAATTCATAACTAACACAAAATTTAAATTAATCTTCAAACACATCGCGTATAACTCTATAAGCGTGAATGCGTCACCTTTAATTCCTTCGCCTCCAAGTGAAAGGAAACACGGCGGACGTTTCACATTTCCATCATTTTTAATCGGGGAATCATTTTCTTTTCAAACACGTATATACGTAAGCATCGAGAGCGCATTGTCCGCGTGAGTTTTTCTGACTGACCTTGAACTTGTAGAATTAAATAGAATTTTACGTAAAAGCAAGCCGGCGCAGCTAGCAATTATTTACTACTATGTACTACTGTTTCGTTTTAGTATTCCTAATCTTTTGAGAGAATAGAAATATATTTAATGAAAAATATGTATATCGTAAATAATCCGATTATGCTGCCACTATCAACTGTTTTGATCTATTAGATTAAAAGATTGTTATATTTATTGTTAGCAAATATTGTCTGGTTATTAGAGGTAATGTGAATGTAAAAACGTGCGTTAAATGATAATTGATAACGATCAGTAGTAGCAATCAGAAACTATAACGATTTACCAATTTTGTGTCCGATGTAAGTACATATACTGAAAGGCAGCAAAATATTGGCTAAGTTACCTTATTATTGGGTAAGTTCCAAGATAGAACTGCAGGTGAAGTACTTACCTAAAACAAAAGAAAAAAACATAAATCAATCAATCAATTAATCGAGAGCAATAATAGAAATTGTCAAATACAGAATACGAAATATTTTATTGGGGTCCTAGAGAAGATAGCACCTTTGTAACTAATATAATTTGAAAACCATAACAGATAGAATAGTGCTCTCGCAATTTTTTTTTTTGTAGAAAATTTCATGTTCTACGAAAAAGGCATTACAAATTCTTTGATTGCTTGCGCCGTTAAGGCTGCATCTGCAAAAAAAGTGATGTTTTCTTGATATTTTTGCTTCTTTTGCAAACGCAGCCTCAATCGTGCAAGCTATCGAAAAAATTGTAGGGCTTTTTTTGTAGAGCATGAAATTTTCTAAAAAAAAGTCCCGGAGAGCACTATTCCATCTGTTCTGGTCTTTAAGTTATACTATTTACAAAGATGTGATCAGTGCTGATTTTACCTGTTTGCCTAGTCTAACATTGCTTAGGCATCCCAATTGTAAGTGTGATTATGACTTTATTATAACGTTATTTCTAATCATTATTATCACATTGTTATTGGTTGCAGCTAATTCTCTGATGAAGCAATAAATAATTGCGAAAGTTCAGAATTTAACATTTGAGTCTTTTGTTGGGAATTTTGGCTGCCATACCCACTTCCCTCATTTAGTTGCACCAATTGTATGTACAGTTGCAGACGGGATAATATTACAAAAAGAACGCCAATATTGTGTTCATTAAGAATATTTGAAAACAGGAAAAATTATATGACGAACGTGAAGAGTATATGGCGCACTTACAGGGTGTTTCTGATAAATTTGTCAGAATAATATTTGATTCTATCTTCTACATATATTGGACCTGTTCACACAAACTACACTTTAAATATGAAATGAGAATTTAAGTTAGGGCGATTTGAACTGCGACCTGATGATCTATTGTGTATAGTTTCAAAAAAAGATTTCGTAACTCCTTTGTTTCAAAAATGACGCCTAAAATTCCACCAATCAAAACAGCGCATTTCGTGATTTTGAAGCGAATTTCCGTAACAAAAACGAAATGATTTCGATTTTGATGCTGAGATGCCGATTTTTAATCGATTATTAGAAAAATCGATAATTTTTTCTAAAGATCGATGTTTTGAATCGATTTTTTATGCAAATCAATTCTTTTTTTATATCCGATTTTTGTGAAAATCGATTCTTTTTTATACCCGATTTGATAATAAATATGACAAAAAGTGTCATTTAGTTATAACAAGGCTTCTATGAATAGGTGTAGCATAAGTTGCCTGGATTCAAAGAATTTAACATTAAAAGAATTATTATACCTATTCTGACCTGGCGTTTATAAGCTTCAAAGGTCTATCTTGGTTCCCTCTATCATCCTGCATTTTTAAGTTGTTTTTTCCGTACACTGTATATCGCTGGTGTAATATACCAAGCCATGTAAAGCAGTGTTGCCAATAAAGAGTTACAAATGATTTAGATGTCATAACAAAAGTTAAAAGCTTGTTTACTAAAATATAAAAAAGCTAGTTCTTATTATTGCCCTACTAAAGTACACAAATCAAATCAAAACATCGATAATCTGTAACATGGATTATTTAAGCCTCGATTTTTTTCCGAATCGATTCTTGGAGTTTCGATTTTAATCGATTCAGAAAATCGATCTTTTGATAAAAATCGGCATCCCTAGTTGAAAGGGAAAGCCGTGTTCCTTTGCCGCTCGAACCGACATTCATAACCTCACATATTTGAGCCATATTTTTTTAAGTACTAATTTGGCCTATAATCAGAGCAAAGTTATTCCAAAATTAAATCCTGTTACCATCATTACCTATTTATCGAGCGATATCGATCCACCAAGAGGCCCTGAACCCAGAGGAATTCACAAGGTTAGTCCTTTCTTATTTTCCACTACAGGCAAGGCCATAAAAACACCGCGAAAAGGCCGAGAATTGTTCAACGACATAACGGAACCTTTTATTTCAGTGGGAATTTCACTAAAACGTACCCAAGCTGTCAGATTGTAAGACATATGTTGACCGGTTGGTATCACTGACATTTTTTTTTAAATTAATTGTTGTTGGAAGCTAAAGTGCTGGTGAATTTAATTAATTTCACCGTTATTTTAATTTCCCATTCGCGAGTTAATACAAGTGCCTAAGTTAATAATTAACTAATTCGTTTAAGTAGTACAGCGCCATTTAGCGATAGTTGATAGAGGAAACTATGATTTTATTAAATTTTCGCTTCGCTTATTTACATTTTTTTTGACAATTTATTATTAAGCGCGGTTCAGAATAATATATTTATTCTATTTGAGCAATTAAGTATAGACAAAAACCAACATTATTCCGCTATTATACGTAAAATAATTAATTTACATGGACAGCATTTAAGAATAGGTGGTATTGGATTTTGTACCCCTATTACTCCTTCTACTGAAACAAATATTTCACTGTCGTTATTAAAAATAGATGGAAGCTATCATACGAGAAAGTTACACAAGTCACTGTACTAATACGGATACAACTAATTGCTTTAGCCTTCGTAGATCTAAATTTAAAGATTCCACACCATAGCATACATATATCAACTTCAATATATTATCTATCCCATAATACATATCTTAAGAATTTAAGTCCCCGAATGATTCTCTATACATACACCCATCGAATCGCCACAGCTGATCACTGTTTATCAAAACTTGTTTCCACACCATCAACATGCGTGCGACTACGCGTTTGACAGTTGCGTACTAAAACCGGCAACGTCGCAGTTTCCATTTCTGGCCCTCCGCTCAGCCGCGGACTCCCAACACCCTGCCTTACATCACATTCTCAAACATCTGTTTACGTTCGGTATCCTACCTAGTGAGGACGGCCGAATGACACAACTGATGATAATATTCGCGACCTGAATTTTTCGATTTTGGATCTAGTATTAAGTGTGAAGAATATTACATGCAGAGACGTGCGTTGCCGCCGCCTTGTCATCCGATACATTGTTTACCAGAACGGTTCCATCGTCATGGCGCCACAAGATTTCTCATGTCACGTGGACGTGCATCGAAAGGTGTATGTGTGTGTTCACGATGACGCGACACGCATATCATCTTTAAGTATGATATTTACATTGCAAGACAAATCTTGCACTGTTCACGGCTTTAGAAAAGACGATGAACTAGGAAGGAGAATTTAACGCCAATCACTATACGCTAATGCGAAAAATTATCTTTTATACGTTTTATACATTCTGCCGCATATTTCATCCAAAGAATCCGTTAGAAAACCATTCGGATGCGGTAACATAACCGATTTTAATTTGAAGAGTATCTTTTATTGTCTCTAACATGAAATCAATAAAATACTAGACAGGCCAGAATGTTTGCTACCAAGAATTTACGACGAAACCTTTAGATACTTATCCATCGATCGGAGCCGTAAACTTTCTCCAGGTTAAAAAGTTATTTTCCGAAACTATATTAGAACAGAATTATTATACGCATTTACCTGATGGTTTGAAGAATTGTGTCCTAAAACATTTTTATCATTAAGACGTAATACGTTACAAACTCGGATACTAATAGCAGATAATTAGAGTAAACTGAGGAATAACTTCCAAATCAAGTTCAAAAGGTTATAAAATATAGCATTTCTCTAGTAGGATCCGACCAGAATGGCGGAGATTGTTCCTAGCTCGCTTTCCCAAAGGTAGCAAAATTGTAACATGATCTTTGACCAAATTAAATCAATTTTTTGGCTTACATTCTTTTAGACAGCGTCTTAGCCCCCTACCGGCAATTATCTGTATTTTTATTATGAATTAGGTAATAAAACGAAACATCATCAACAGCTTTAAAAGAATGAATGCTTGTTGCCGTTCAAACTGCTACAGCATATAAAAGGTTGCGAGTCCTGGATGATTAAATGAACCCCCACCAAGTATTCACCTCATGTATGGAAATTTTTTGGGCCATGTAGTCTGACAATCATTATTAGGTAACCACGAAGTTAAACCTAAAACTGGCACAAGTCGGTACAAAACAGACATCCGCCTGATTTTAATCTATGCCAACCCAGTTTAGGCTGCGGCAGCTCCAGGCAACATCCTTGCCGCCCTTCGCGACTTCAAAGGCTAGAAGGAGATCTTGACACAAATCAACAGAGAATTCTTCTTGTTAGCTCTCGTCAGCAGCAAACTATTCGCATAAGTACCGCAATTGCATAAGAATCAATAGGATCCTGTTTTCTGATTTTAGACACCCAATAGTGAGCGATGGAGATCCAGGAACATAACTCAAACTTGTCAAAATACCTTAACCCACCCAAGCACCTTCCCAAGGAGGTTATCCCAAGAGGCAGTAAAAATGAATTAGTATTTTGGTTTCCCAAGCAAACCCCGCTTACCACCCACCGCGACCTCAAAGGACAGAAGGAGTTCTCGCAAAAAATTAACAGAGATGGCTCTCGTCAGCAGCAAGCCATGCGCATGAGTAGCACAATTGTATAAGGATGAATGGAAGCCGGTTTTCTGATTTTAGACACCCAACAGCTGCAGAACAAGGAGATCCAAGAAGAGGACTCCAACTTGTCCACAATACCGACACCCAAGCAGCTTTCCAAGGGCATTATTCTAAGATGCAGTAAAAAGGTATAAAGAGGATTAAACGCAAGAGGAGGGCAAGGACCTACGAACGAGTAAATGAAGTCATTTTAAAGAACATCATTTCATAAAATATTGGCATGCTTTAAGAGTTTATATCGAATTGCCGTAGTGTGGTCAAGAGAAATCTGCGAATCCCACAAATGGTTCTGCATGAAACAATTATTGCACTTATGAGGAATTCATGGAATTGCAAAAAAATCGAGTGCTTGATTTCCTGAGAAAGCATTCCCAAACAAATGCTGACCAAATCGCCATAGCAACTCTCTTGAATTTTACCAGAAAATCGTATTTTATTCTGCCCCCTAGTATCGAAAAGTGAGCAGAGAAAACAATCGTTTCTCGGCAAAATTTTTCAACATTCCGAGAACTGCATCATGGAATATAAATAATGAAAAAAAGGTGAAAGTTTTGTTTCAGATCCATCTCTATAAGCGAAAATTATTAGCGTAGAATTGATTGATCCGTAGTCTAATTATTGCAGCAGAAGTCATTCATCCTGCAGATAAACTATCTAAAAAGGCTCAATCCAATCATCCAATAAATAAACGCAGAAAAAAATAAAAGAATATCTGTTTCATAGACTCATTTTTAGGTTTCAGGCACTGTTAAGTTTATTTAAGACATTATACATAGAAAGTCATGTTAGATGATTTTCATAACCACACCTGAAGATGGCAACCTGCATTAAAACATTTTTCCTCAGTCCATTCTACATAACTTGCTGCTCACCTATGGTCAAATTGTAAAATTTCCAGGTCTTTTAGTCAAGTGTTGGTAGTCTCACAAAGCCAAGAAAATGATTTTGCTGAGACAGCAATGGCTGCAGTAGTAATCCAACAAGCAATTGAGCTTGGAAACCGCTGCAGCTGCACTTATAACTAAGTTCTAAAATGCTTAGCTTCACGTGGGCTAAGCATTTATAGCACAATATTGAATCATCTGCCAGTTTTGATACACAGTATCTTGTTCAGTTGATGATACATTCGCCTGTCATTTGTTTTGACAAAACATTTTTATTATCAATTAAAATTTTCAGAAGAAATTATCCCGTTGCCGGCAGTATTCTGGTTATTTAGCAAGAATCACTGAAGCTTTCTAACGACAGGTCTCCGTACATAAACAAACTTAAAAAAAAATCGTCAAAACATATCTTCCTACCGAAATGATGATCATAAAAATGCACATTTATCGTACAGAGAATGAGAGAGAAGATAAAAAATAGCAACTTAAAGGAACGTTCTAGAAATATATATTCATTAAAACATCTAGAATGTAGCAAGTTCAGAAACGAAACCTATTCTCGGCGCAAACATTCTAGTATATCTAGTTTGAGATAATTCATACGAGAGATACGAGGGGTATAGCGACAAAGGATATAGTACAAACATGTGAACTATTTCGAGAACGTTATACGCAGGCTAAATATTAGCCTTGCTATGAAATTCTCCCTTGCCAAACCTGTACGAACAGAAGGGAAGAAAACCGACAAAAACACTCCTCACTCGCTGTTATGTAGTACCTAAGCAACGCATGTTAAATAGAGGGGAAATGAAATACATTTCAGGCATTCACGCATATCGTCGCAGTCAAATGAATACCACTGCAACTATAGTTCCCTTGAAATTTAATATATCAAATGGTTCCAAAAAAATACTAAAATTAGCAAACTTTTCAGAACTCAATTGCGAAATAAACACTCACTTTAATACATCTGGAGATATCCGCTTTATACATTATACACTTTCCGTAACAGCACATACCGAAAATAATATCTTTTTCCTGAGATTACTAATCTCTACATATTTATTTCCATCAATGCACTCCTAAAACTTTTACAGTTACCATTTAATCGGTTGTAATTTTATTTACTATACATACATACATATATTCGTTTAATTATTCATGTGCTTGCACAGCAACTTTCGTTTCGCTGTAATTCAGTTTTTAGTTGAATAGAGTCGAGTTCAAAGCTACACTCTGTGACTAGTCAAGCGCAAATCCGTCCTGATTCTAAAATTTGTGTAACTAATACAGCTATGGGAACAAAAAAAAGAGCTGCAAAATAGGGTCTTGTTTATTTGAATGTTTTGACCACCAATCCCATGTCTTGTTAAGATTTGTTATTTTTCATGCGTTTTCAAAATCTTTCCTCCTTTAAAAGAGCCATGTTCGTTTTTAAGTCGGTGATAATACATGTGGTCTGTCACAATCATTTTGACAGTTTCATTATATCACTATATCAATCTGCATGGCGACTAGTAATTCGTCTTCTTGAAATTGCCAGGCACCTGCGGAGATCACTCCTAGCAAAAGCAATAGAAGAGGCTAAGTGATGGTTCTATCAATATCACATATTGATTTGCTTTTGAAAAATTGAATTTAATCTGTTTTTTTAGTTAAAGCTGCGAATTATGCTTATCTCTGCAGTAATTATTTTTAGCTTTTGTAGATGATCGCCAGGGGGTATAGCCGCCTTCTTAAACTTTTAAAGTGATTTCTTTTCAAAAATATATGGTTTGTAAAAGCTAAGATTTATTTATTTTATTTATTTATTTTATTTATTAATTTTATTTATTTATTTATTGTATATATGTTATCCATTTTTTTAATAAGCAGCTATAACTCCTAAACTACTGAATGGATTTTAACAAACTTGGTCTGGTTGGAAAAAACATTTATCTACTGTTCCATCATGTTTTTGGATATAATAAAAAAATAGCAAAATTTCCTTAAAAAAATAAGTACAATCACTTTTTTTATAAAAAAAAATACTGAAAGGATGCCTAAATAGGCTAGCCTCTTAGTTGTAGCCTGGAATCACGAGGAAGAGAATTTACTTAATAATAATAATGGTTTTTATTTCTTCCGCTCACAGTATATGTATGTACATACATAATAGAAAACAATAGAAACAATAGAGTAGAGAAACCCCATGGTATAGTTTGAGAGAGAAGCTGTCTTGCCATTCTTACACTAGACCCTGATCTTACTAATAGTATAAAATATAAGAATTAAGAGCTTATAATTGACTTAAGACTAGTATTCTGGATGGAACCTATTTCATTTACGTTATACTACAACTGCAACAGATCCGTTCGTAACTTTAAGGTCATCACATGTTGCGAAGAGAGAAGCATATTGAACAATTCGTAAGCTATCACGAATTGTTTATTGAATACACGATAATCATATTTGTCATTAGGGCACATCCGAATCAACTTATTGTTTTTTATTTGACAGTGTAGTGGAGCTTAGTTAGAGAAAAATACCTATCAATGAACGAGGTTTATTTAGTTTTAGTTTCACAGACTTTTAACAGTAAACAAGTCTTTTCCTAGCTACCAATCGCCACTTAAGCAAATTTTAAGCTAACATGTCGCATACATTGATTCAACCGTGGCTTTTTTATTAGCTTTTTACATTTTAATTGCGCTTCTTTAAATCGCCGCTCAAGAGCTCGCTGAGATACATCAAATTCCATCTTGATGGTTTTTTTAGATTTTTAATAAATGCTTTTCTGTTAGCTATTATAGCAACTGAAATTATTTTATAATTTTACTCTCGCCGAAATTTTTCGACGTCTTCCACAGAGGTTTCGTTTTGTAGTATACAATTTTGACGGAATTGCCTAGAAAATTTTACCACTAATCTGTGATAACGGACATAATATGAATCCTCCTACTATAGCAAATAATATTCATAGTATTTTGGGGTGCTTCTCCAAAATTGATCGTTTAACTTACAAGCTCGAGAATGAGAGCATTTTTAGTCAGAATTATGGAATTTAATGAATTAAGCTGGTAATCATAATATTATGATGGTATACTGTACAAACATGGTTCATTCCCGTAAAAACAAAATATGTATACAAAAATGAAGGTTTGAGGTTTTTAGGGAACTAGAAGACAAAGAATTGTAAGTGTTAGGTGGTAACATAAACAGAACTAGTTTTGCATCGTTTTACAACGGATCCAAAGATGCAATTGTGAAAATTTATTAGAAAAATAGGAGAATGCATTTCTATAAAACATGAATTTGGTAACTACAGTGTTAGAAGTGCGAGACAAAAATAATATTTTTACAGGAAACCGCAAGTTCAAGATATCAACAAAGGGAGGTTACAACATGGCGGAAGTCCTCAAACGGCGCTACATGGATAGAACAATAGAAACATCAGCTGTTATTCTTTCCGATTATCCACTCTATTTCTGTTGCCCAACCTATTTTATAGCTTTTGCTGTAATATTTAGGCAAAACACGATGTCTTCAATCCTAATAATCTTTGTCAAACTTGGGCGGGAACTAACAAGACGACCACTTGATCATCTCCAGGTTTTCCTCTAGGAGATGAACTAGTTTCGAAACCGCTTTAGACACATTGATATCTATAGATTTATTGCAAAAAATTTGCTGAACTGAAGATATCTTTCTATGCCCCGCAGTTTAAATGTTGTGTTTTAACGTTTATATTTTTGTGGATGTAAGTTGTGACTTTGAATTAATTAAAACAATAACTGAGTAAACTACATATTTACCTTTACAACACAAGAATCAGGATATAGATGTTGCATCGCTCTTATTCGGTGAGAACCAACACTATACAATTCATTTTCACAAAGCATCATAAATCCTCAAATAACAATCATGAATTCACAAGAACTACACGCACCAGATGTAAAAACCGAACCACGCTTTATAACTAGAACATTTAAAATGGGGTTCTGACAGTTGATGACGAAACAGGGCAAGTCACGTGGCATGCGCAACGTGCTTCAACTCTTTACACTACGAGAATAGCCTCTTCAATTCCGCCATGCAGGTAGGTATAACTTTGAAGGGCACGGCCTAAAATAATTTTTTGAATCTTGGATATTTTCTACAATCTTAGCAAACATATTTAAATTACGAAAATCAGTATAAATACAACCGTTTATGTAAACACAAATAGAGGTATATATCACTCAAGGTGACAATATTGGAAAATAAATTACGCACGAGTTTGCAGTTTCCTTCAAGTATGCGAGAAATAAAACGCATTTATTGCGTACAAAGCCGTAAGCAGTTAAAATGGTCAATTTACTACCAAGGCAACATTTTAAAAACTTTGAACAATATTTTAAATTAAATCCAATTCTCAAAGATCATCTTTAAAACTGTAAGAGACACATTAGTGCCATTGCAAAAATCAATTCCCATAGTTATAATCACATAAATTACACATACTGATCAAATGCGAGCGCACCCTTGGCCTAAATCACAGTATTTCGCAATAAATTGCTTCTATAAGTAATAAATTGAAACTACAGATATTTATAATCCTAATTATAAACGTACGGCAGCTTAACGTGCTACTGAAAAGATTTTTGCGCTATTACTACATTCCTTATCGCAACTGACATTTACATGGATTCCTTTAAAATGGGGGAACCTATTGGAAATACATGAACTGTGCAAATTGACCCTCCTTTTCCGTTTCATGTCATTTTTGTTCCAGGTCTTTTTAAGTTAAAAACAGATGACACCGATTTAACAGAGGCGTCCGCGTCTAAGATATCCGACAACAAAGCTAATGTCACACGTTTAGATATGTATGTATATATACTCAATAACATTAAAAGTGTTACACCCAGAAGGAACCATTTGTTTAACTTGATTTTTTGGCAATGTAAACGATAACATTTGCAAGACATTCTACTAACATGTAACACGAAAAAAAGAATAATATGTTTGGCGAGCTGAGTACACTCCTGTACATACCTAGGCACCGACAAAATGAGATAGCCGATATCTGCTTGTGGCACCCTGTTGCAAGCAACTCGATATTCGTCGATTAACTGCTCCAAAATTTGTGGAGGATGATGCAAAATAGATTGTCTCCTCCCCATGATATCCCACACATGTTCGATGGGGTTTAAATCCGAGGAACGGGGTGGCCATGGCAGAACATTAACGCCTGCTTCTTGGAGAAAGCCTATAGTTCGACGAACAATATGGGGACCTGCATTATCTTCCTGAAAAAGGACGTGTGGATGGCCATCTAGATAGGGTAGTAAAATTGTTTGTCGAACATCATCAATCAACATAATGCGCAGCTGTACTGCCTCGAATAAACAGAAGTCTTGATCGGCAACCATAAGCAATAGCCCCCCAAACCATTACTCCAACAGTTTTCTATTGTAGATGGATACGCAATAACTAAACTTTTCCATATTACGCGTAGTCAGCCGTCATGAACATGAATTTTCGCATAAAAGTAAGAGAATTTCTTTTATGCAAAAAAGTATCAATGGTAAAAAGTTGACATTCTTATCATGCTGCATGCTTGGTTATTTTGATGCCGAAAAATGAAGTTGAACAAATTACACCTTATGGGTGTAACACTTCTAATGTCACTGAGTATATCTAGTTAATACAGATTTTAAAGAAGCGGTTAGTTTCCTTTAAAACTCCTGTACCTAATTAAATATATGTAAGCACATCTTATAAATAAATATCTTCTTACTACGTTTTCGTAAATGTAGTTTCTCACATGTATATATGTACATTTGTATATACATATCATTGATTTCCCTGGAGGGCTGTTTGACTTCAACCTATATTCAGTTGCGGCGCGTGTAGCAACTGTTTGGAAGTTTGTTTCGACAAAACTAAATAAGACAAATACCTACATAGAATCCCTTCAAGTGTAAATAAATTTAGTCGTGCTGTATTGGATTACATGTAAATGAAAGTTGATACTATCACTAAACTACAGCAACTAATAAAAAGAAATCTAATGAGATTGGTATTAAATCTCATTACCTGAATATCATCAAGCCCGTCTGACGAAAATCTCGAAAATCTTTTGTTAATTAATACTGTATGAAGCCTGAAAACTGGATCATATCTCGATGGATGTGCTTCGAGTAACAGTTATTAATAAATTCAAAGATAAATAAGTCTACAGGATATTATTATACATATGTGATCTTTTTACTAAAATGAAACTGACACAAATGAACTTCCACTTTTTTTAAGTTAACACTGAAAAATTATTGGGAGTTTTGTACTACTGGAGTCAAAAGCATAAAAGCATTAAAGTGACAGTAAAAATGAAAACAACCTACAATATTTACAATAACATTTTCAAACTAAATTTTTTCAAAATTCTAAATGAAACATTTCTACATTATTTTCTTTTTCCTGATTTTTAATGGTTCCAAAGAAGAAACTCCTATGATGATCATGTTGGCCCTTCTTATCATGCTACATCTACCCATTCAATGATTATCATATCTGTGGCTAAGCCAGTTGCGAACATTTGCACCGAAATGTGCTGTTCCAAAACCATTCATCAGGAATATGTTTTTTTTTTTCATCAAACTGGTGTTATACTAAGGAATCAAATATGTTCTCCAAAATTTATTCAAATAAACGGGTCCAGATAAAACTCATCATATTTGAAGATAGGAACGTACTTAAAAGCCTCAATATTTCAGAAAAGCAATAAATCTGACAGTTGTCAATCAAGTACAATGCCAACGATATGTGTCATTTTGTTTTTACGCAATATACGTAACATTTTTCGGTGTTATATTAAAAATTGAAGAATCACAAGTAGTGGTCGACAAAATTGCGTTTATTTTAGAGACGAAAAGGTGCATCGAATCTAGGAAAAATTGTCTACATTAACGAGAAAATTTAGATCGTGTATAGTCCTTTCTATTTTGTTCAATTTCACCATTACCACCTCGAGACCTTCTCAATTCAAATCTAGTTTAAGATCTGTGTGGAACTATTAGACGAACACGTGAAGTATTGTCGAACGAATCGTAGGAGAAATTTTAATTTGCTCACTGAAGTTTTGCAAAGATAAAAAATATGTAATTATTTTCCATATTTTTCCCCACATACCTATCCCTAAATACCTTTGGCATTTTTTAAGAGGAGACTGAATTTTAAAATGAAAGTGAAAATAGTTCGTTAATAAATCATATTCTTTGTGGAATAAATTGTAAAACAAAAGGTGAAATTGGTTGGTTTTAAGAGTTTAGAAGATCTCGAATTGCAGTGAAAGTAAAAGTAAGCCAGAAACAAATAATTGTCATAAATATTTTATAGAGCAAAGTATTTTTTATTTATGTTTTATAGAAAGGCACTTCTGTTCAACTACACAGTACTACTACATAACTATAACAATTAGAATATGTATTCTTATTACCTTATGTACTTATCTTATTTTCCTGAAAGAAAATAGCATCACTAAAAACCAATAGTACTTTTTCATAACAGACGGCCACAATAAACTCAGAGATCGTTGAAAAAAGCAGCAACTGTTAAATGATTTACTTTATCCAATACTTTTAGTGGATACACTCCACTCAAGGTGCGATCAAATATTAGAACACGCTATTTAAGTGAGGATATTCATATTTGGCGCTTCGGTCACGATACGCTCACGGGGTTTGACCGGGGTCTTTCTCGGCGAGAATATTTTGAGCAAACCCTAAGCGAAACGTTGCGCCAGTGTGTACAAACAACAATCAGGTGACGCTCTTTTCCCTATTTTTGTGTACATGAGAGCAAGATGGATGAACAATTAATCGAATCGAAATCGAATATGTTTTGTCATTAGAAAATACTGGAAAAATTTTGTTCGATCGTCTACAAGGCCTTTATACAGAGTGAAAAAATATCCTTGGGTTTTCGTTTTTTCAAAATGTCGTGAACACATATCTGCCTGCGTTTCTTATTTTGTTGTTCTTCATCATCTAAACATATGGCAATAGCAGCTAAATCAATCATTGAAAATTTGTTAATAAACATCTTACATGGATGTGTTGATCTGATGTTTTTCATGCAACTGATTTAAAATGATTGTCAGTTGAATGTAATATGTGAATACTGCCCCAAATCCTTGATAGTGAGCTGACAGTCAGCGTAGCTTGGTCTGCACGCCTAATGTAAATCGACCCTTAAAGTCAGCCTATATGATTTATCTCTTTCTTCATTAGCTCCTAATATACCAAATATAAAATTGGCGATGCGTCTCTGTTCCACATCAGTGGTTTCATCAACGACAACCAAATGAAATGATCATTTTCTTTTTCCTTAATTTGTTTATTGTTGTGATATACAAATCGGTAAGATAATATTTTCGTCATGTTGACTCGTCTGGAATACTTTGTTTCGTATGCTTTTCCATAGAATTACAAAAAACTTCATTCTTTAATTTAGCTAATGGACTGTCAGCGCAAATAAATACAAAGTTTTTCGGCGAATATCGGGTGTTTAGGTCCAGGCTAAATACTTATTTAATACTTTCGCGTCATGCATTAATTATCTCCTACAGAATATTTCGTTGCATTTCAAAATAAAAAATAATAACATGTTTGTAATTTCAACAGAAAATATGCACTAATGCTCTAAAGAACAAAAATATGCCTTGATAGAAAAAAAATACCTAAAATATGCATTTGCATATGCAGCTATGTAAACGCATATTAATCCTAAGCCTAGTGATGACGATGAAACTGTGACTGACAAGTTGATTTCCACTGATGAAGCACTGACATCTTTGAATACGGTTATTCAGTGGGCGGAAGAAAACCCACATGAAATAGACTTGCCCTTCAGGATTTGAGAACTAAGTTGATTCAAAAAACGTACAATAAGCCAAAAAAGCAAACAAAAGTAACAGACTTCTTTCAATCCACTCCCTAACTTAATTTTGCATATGTATTTTTTGCATGCTGTATTACATAGTTATTAACCACTATTACTGCTATTCACTTTTTTTATTTCATTATAAGGTTTAAACATTAAAATATGAAGTGTTAAGCTAATGAAGTAATAAACATCTTGTACCTCGGTGGAGTGTCATGCATTAATTAGTTCACTATATGGAGACTCTACTGTAATTTAATCATCTAATCACGCCTGAATTTTATCAAATTAACCCCTTGACTGGGTTTTTTTGCATGTTTTTCCCTAAACCTTGAACAGAATTGTTAGAACTTGACAAAAAATACATTGATATAAAGATCATTATTCTTATTATTATAAAATTATATTTCAAAAATATATTAAATTGTCCACGATATTGTAAACATAATCCTATATATCACTGAATATTTTGACTGTAGATAATTTTGTTGATAGGCATATGGCTAGATGTTTATTATTTGACACGAATTAAATGTCAATTTTATTCCACTGAAGAAGTAGCAAAGATAATATAATAAATTGTAAAAGTTCTGGAATAAATTTGATCTTTAATCGAATTATAGTCGTTTAATTGACCTAGAAGAGGAAAAATTTCAGGAAAATAAGATAAATAACAATTAGAATAGTAAAGCTTATTTATCTGTATTCGCATAATTCTGAATTTAATTATTTCGTTTCATTAGTATCAAGTTAGATAATATATTATTCATTGTTTATTTTTTCCTCATTTCAACATATTATGAAAGGATTTGCACACGCTTACAATTAGTCATGCTTTACAAAAAAGTATCTACAACAACAAAAAAAACATTACGACTGATATATGCACATGTTAGAAACAATGTGTTGCTGTAATAAAAAAAAATGAATTCGAGAAATTCGATAAATTGAAATTAAAAATAATCAAAGCATAAATATCTAGAGTGTATTTGTATAACAATTACAACATTTTTTAAGTATGGAATAATGCACCAACTGCGATAACCAGACACAAATAAAAATAAAGGGAGGTATGCAACGAAAACATTGAAATGTGTGGGATTGCAAGTCAAGATTTCCATTTTAAAATACGCTAAAACCTTGAGTCCGTCACCTTCTACCTCGACGCATGCAATATGACCATGGTTATGTTAAACGTCACCTCCTCCGTAGTAATACGTTTAATAAATTATCCATTAACGAATTAAAAAGAGCTGACACAGCATATGTTTATTAAAACGTGTATTAAAATAATTAAAAATGTAATTTCGAAAATGTTACTAATAAAATACGCAAACATAAGGACGCGTTACAAAACAGGAAAAATCGACGAAAGAAAACAGAATGCAAAAGCAAAAGTAACACATGTTACTAGTAAACATAACTGTCATCGAGTCGTACACATGTATAGCCAGAAGTTTGTGCAAACAAATTTATGCCATGACTCATGAATGAAATCTAAATAACAGAAGAAGTAGGAAAAGTGTATGTTTCACAGAAAAACTTAAAATCGTCGGCAGAGTGAAACTGGTTTCGTGTATTTTAAAATGGAAAGTTGTTAAAGTGGAACGCTTCCATACTCAGATGATATTGGAAGTAAATGATAAGCTAATGTTAAGAAATTCAAATTTAATGGTATAAATAATACGGAATAAATGGGCGCCGCGCCGGCCAGAAAAATGAGATTGATGTCGATGGGATACTCGACGGTTGTATTTCAAAACCGGACCTATAATACATAAAAAGGAAAAAATAGACACTCCAGTTGTATGAGGCCGGTTTTGAAATGTACAAGTATCTGAGGCGCATGTAAAACGTTGAAAAACAAGGGAGAGAAAAAAAGACAGCTAGGATGATACTGGAGTCAGGTTCGTTAGCACCAGAATCAGTGGAACAATGGAATCTCGTTCAAGATTGACAGCAACGAATTCACTCAATCATAAACGAATTGCTAGGCACTCGATTCAAAATTTTATGATGATAGGTTCTAGAACAAAATCGAGAGAATAAAATTGCAAAAAAGTTAAGTTGCAGTGTGTTTCTGAAAATGGAAACAAACAAATCGCAAGACCCAATATCCTTTTTCAATATAAGAATTATTAATTTTCCTGATTCAGATTCTACAATATGGGATTATGTATTTGCTTTTCTACATCTAAAGAATTTCACTCTCAAGACCACATATCACATTATCTAAGAGCCTCGTAAAGCTATTGTGATTATATCACCACATCCGGCGATATTGCAATAAATTGGCATCTAAAAACATGTGCAACCTTTTTTTAAGTATTATTTACGTTTAAAATCTTCAAAGAATTGACTGTTTTAAGATAGAATTTTAGTAATATAAATAAAATTAGATTATAAGTTGTTTCTTTTGTGAGTCATCGCACAATCAATCTGTGTTCAGGTTTCAATCGGAATTCCTACATGGATACATTTATTCAGAGAAACAAATCATATTTTCACAGAAATCCGCTCATAGGCGCATGCGTGAACTTAACCTCCAAATTCCCCCCCTAAATTTAAAATTTTTTAGTAGTTCTATTATAGGTATTAAAAATTGCCAAAAAATGGGAAAAAAGCTCAGCCCCTCTTGTGTTCTAGTAGTTAACATTGTTCCAAATTTTTAGCCTTCTACAATTTTTTGTTCGTGAAGTGGGAGCAACGAATTTTCTCCCTCTCCAAAAATCATAATTTTCAGAATAATAATAATGTTTATTTCCAAATTGACAACAATATCATTAGGAAAGTCAACACAAA
Organism: Popillia japonica; assembly: GCA_004785975.1. Taxonomy (NCBI): domain Eukaryota; kingdom Metazoa; phylum Arthropoda; class Insecta; order Coleoptera; family Scarabaeidae; genus Popillia; species Popillia japonica. The sequence continues at coordinate 31,808 of SMLS01065381.1, forward strand.
AGAAAAATTACTATATCTACACAATAGAACAGTAGGTACCTATTAATTATAATTTACCAGAAAAAATATCTTCTATTCTATAATTAGTTCCAGGTTTATCCCATACTGTTCCAAACTACTATAACGTAATAATCATGAAAAAAATTGGGAAAAAAATAAACTAAGAAGTGTGCGTTAAATCCATTTTTTTCAAAAATTTCAATTTTGAAAGGTGTTAGTTCCAAAATTTGAACATTCTATCATTTATTCTTCGTGAAAAAATCGGGAAAAACAAACTATTACGTGTGTCAAGTTAGCCCCCCACCCAATTTCTTCAAAGTTTTAAGCTTGTTCCAGATTATTTTAAATTTTTTACCAGCCCCCTCCCCTTTTTTTTGAAAATTATAATTTTAAAAGTAGTTCCAAGCTGTTCTAGGAACGCTCCACATTGTTTCAAAATTTTAAGTCTTTATATCATGTAGTCTTCGTAAAAAAAATGAAAAAAAATCAACTACAGTGAAGCTATGAAATTCGCGCAGTACTCAAAAACTAAATTTTGAAAATTGTTCCAAGTTGTTCTAGCTTAGAACAGTGTTCGAAACTCTTGCCTCATTCTAGAGTTGATGAAAAAATTGAGAAAAACGAATTTTCACTAGCCTTCCCTCTAATTTTTTAAAAATTATAATTTTGAAAGTACTTCCAAGCTGTCTAGGGTAGTTCTACATTTTATAAAAATTTCAGCCTTTCTATCATGTATATTTCGAAAAAATTGAAAAATAGAACAACTACGACGCCCCCTCCACACTTCTTGCTTCATAAATTGAAATTTTGTAAAATAGTATATTGTTTACCGAGTAAGAAAAGCCTAACATTCCTGGACGACTGTGAAGATTGCTAAGTGGCTCTTCCTACCAGGCAAACATACTTTTTCCGCAAATCCTTTAAAATTCGACAGATATTAATTAATTTTGAAAAAATCGCGAATAATTTTATTCATAAATATATGTTGTTTTGAAATTCGTAATATAATTGGTTGCGTTGCTATGGAAACGTATTAATGTTGAATTGTCATTTATGTAGAACACTAACAACTGTAACTAAATTTATTATTTCCTAACAGTTAAGAAATGTTGACTTTTTCTTTAAAAAGCTTTGTCTGGAATGTCAAAATTTCGTAACGATTTGCGGAAAAGTTTTTTATTGTTCCAAAATTTCAATCTTTTATCACATACACTTCTTTCGAAAACTGACACTTTGGAAATTGTCTCAGGTTGTTCTGAACATTATTCCTAATTTTTTGCGTTCCGTCATTCTTAGTTCAAGGAAAATGGAGAAAAACGAAATTACACTAGCCGAAAAATCTCTCTTGAAAAATTATAATTTTCGTTTCAAGCTGCTTGCTCTAGATTATCCCAACACTTAAGCCTTGTATCATCGATACTCTGAAAATAATTAAAAAACCAACTACCACGAGATGAACTATTAGAAGTTAACGCTTCCCTTCCTCCTCCCTCGCCTTCGTAGAAAATTGAAATTTTGATATTTGAGATTGTTCTATGTTTGTTCTACATTGCCTCAAAATATAGTTCGCGAAGAACACTGACAAAACAAACTAGGACATATGCAAATTATCAGTTGTTCTAGCTGTTTTGAACATTGTTCAAAATTTGTTACTTTCATATTTTTAGTTCACGATTTCTCAGCCACCCCCTAGATGAACCACCCGCACACTATCTAACTAACAAACAAACTAACAAACTATAAACTCTCAGTTTCAAGTGGTGTCTCGTACAACTTCAAGACTTGGAGAATGCTAAACTGTATTAGGACAGGTGTTGCTTTGGTAAAAACCAACCTGACCAAATGGTGGCTTGAGCAAACAACTAATGACAAGTGCGACTGTGGGACGATACAAAATATGGAACACCTTCTAAAGTGCGTTTTCTAAACTGTCCTGCAGCATACTGTAACCTTGACGATTTATGGCAAAGCAAACCCGAAGCATTGGACGTGATTCAATATTGGGCTGAGAAATTGTAGAGAATTGTGTCTAAAAGCAAATTTTCTCTTTTTTTTTGAAAATCGTAATTTTGAAAGTTGTGCAAGTGTACGTGATAAAAAGATAAAACTATGGCACAGTATGAAACCAACCTAAAACAACCTGGGACAGCTTTCAAAATTAGGGGAGGTTGGCATAAATCTGTTTTTCCCATTTTTTTTAGCAACTGAAAATCTAAGCAGGCTAAAAATTAAAAAAAAATGTTCAGAAATCAAATTTCAAAAAAGGGAAAAGCTGACCAAAATAAAACGGTTCGTTCCCTTTTTTTTTGTATTTTTTTCATATTATTTTGCAAAATTTTGGAACAATGTAGATCAAACTTAGAAGTATCGGGAACAACATAAAAAAACTTCAAATATGTATCAAAAAATGAGTTAAGGGACTCAATTCACCTCTACTCGAAGTGATACAAAAAAAACTTTACAGTTTACCATTATGAATACTAATAATATCGATCGTGAATGCAGCAATTAGGTTTAGCGCATTAAGAATTAACAGCTTGAATAGTTTCGTGCGTGCTAGAATGACGTGAATTGTCGGTATTTTATTAAACTTCCAACCACTTTGCGCTTATCTACAGGAAGATTTATTCCTGAACGCTATACGCGTATTTATGCAATCTATTTATAGGTAGGTATATGGAAATGTAACAGATAAGATTTCATAAATTTCGAAGGAGTCAAATTAAATTTTCAATAAATTTTTATAATATGCGATGTAAGCATTGATAATAGTCCAACTAAATTGAATTCGCTTTAATAAAGGCAACAAAAAAAAATACTGTGTTAATTCCTTCTTGCTTTTTAGATTTGTTGCATTAATAGTTACTATTCATTAGACGCATTAGATTAAATACGATTGGAAAGTTGTTATATTTGTTGTGTGCGTAATATAACGACAAAATGTTAAATATTAACAAACTACATATTAAGTGGGTCGATAATTTATTGATCTCATCTGTAGGAAAAGTATTTGCGTCTGATTTAATATTTGAGTAACATACATCAGCATTTACTGGGCACAGCGTAATACTTTTACAGTGGTGGACATGAAAATAGAGCCACTGGGTTAAAACCAATACATCTATACCACAACAGCCACTTATTATTGAAGTCTATAAACATGTTTATCAGCATAAGTTACCGAAATCACCGCAAAATAGCGTAAGCATGTTGTGGGAATACCCATTTTGAATGAATCCCGAAATTTTGTCCTGGTCACAATAATAAAGCCTCTTGGTCAACGCAGATTAGTGATTTAAGCATAAGATTTACTGCACGTGTTTTTGCTGTGAATACATCAGGTAAGGGTACTCTTTATTGAGAACCATACATAAATTTACCTACTTAAAATGAGATCAGCACGTCATTACACTTCGACTGAAGTGACTCAGATTTTAACATTGCATAACCAGGGAATGTCGCAGCGCAAAACAGCAAATATTGTAGGTTGTTCAAAGAAAATGGTTGAAAATGCATTAAAACCACTATATATACTTCTACGAAATAAAAATCTTCCTATGCTGCAGATACTCGCCGAACCGCACGCTATTGGGAACATAATAACAAACAGTGTAACGAATATTTCCGTATCAACTGACTCAGCTACGTAATCGTAATAATAAAACACTTGGAGGACGGAAATGTATAAGTAGCAGGCTGACCACAAAACTTTTGCGTTTCTTTCCAAGTTACAAATTACTAGCACACGGGTGTGTGTACTACACACCCGTCCCACTCAGGCGCCAAAGTAAATGATAGCGGTATCAGGAAAGCACTATATGTAATAGCTTGTAAAAAAAAGGATAAAATACATTTCTGTAAATGTTGTAATCAATGGGAAAGCGGTGTAAATAACTTTCAAATACTGCCGCTATTCCAAAATTATTTTTTTCTCAATGTAAACATAATTAAATTTCTAATAGCAATTTAGTATTGTTAGATAACAATAAATTTTAGTTTAGATAAGTAAAATATCTGAAGATATGAAATTCGGCCGCCATAAGAGCATTGATACATACAAGGGTGGTGCGATAAGTACCTAGCTCCACCGCCAGATAGCACCACTATCGTAAGAGCATTTTTTTATCGCGTAGTATGTATACTCATGGAAAGTAAAGATTGGACACTTATATGGAAACTGTCCAATCTTTACGACTTTCCTGCCCTTGACAGCTACTGTCAAAATTTGAACCGAATCGGACCCCCAAAAATCCAAGATCTCGTATTGGCAAACCGCAAAACGGTCACAGAATTGCAGAAAAAAGTGATCTTCCATCATGACAACGCACCGGCTCACACCACCACCGTGGCCACGGCCAAATTGGTATAATTAGCCTACGAACTGCTGCCTCATCCACCACATTCTCCAGATTTGGCCCCGTGCCACTTCTTTTTGCTTCCAAATTTGAAAAAGTCACTCGTCGGGCAGAAATTTGAGTCGAATGAGGAGGTTATCGCCGCCATGGAAGCCTACTTTACAAAACGTATTTTTCAGACGGGTTATAAAAGTTGGAGCATCGCTGGGTCAAGTAAATCGCCAGTTTTTCAGAATTTTGTTTTTCTTTTATAGGCTAAGTATTTATCGGATCACCCTCGTATACCTCGTCTTCAAAATCTATCTTTGTTAGGCACGGCCATGCTTTTTTTAAGAGGAAGATGTTGTTAATAATATTCTTTAATTAGATAATTTAGACGAACAGCACCAGAAATTGCGGCTGAATTTAATCGCGGAAGAAGGCTATATCCGCAAGCAAAAAACCGCTGTTACGACAGGGAAACCTCGGCTGCAATGGACTAAAGAACAAGCCAAAGGGACAATGGATGACTGGAAAAAACGTCCTATGTAGCATGGAATCGAAATTTGAAGTTTTCGGTCAAAGACGAAGAATAATTGTAAGACGATCCTCTTCCGAAAAGATGTCACCAAATTGCGAAATACCGACAGTGAAGCATGGAGGAGGGTCAGTACTAATTTGGGAGTGTTTCTCCTTGCATGGAACCAGTGACTTAATAAAAATGGACGGTGTCATGGGATAAGAACAATTTCAGAAGGACATCGCATAATTGGGCGAAATTTTGAATTTATGCACGACAATAACCCGACGAAGTTATTAAAAGTTATGAAATGGCCACCTCAAAGTCTTGTTCCCAATTCAATTGCGAAACTTTAGGGTGAGTTAATAATGGAGTTAATAATAGAGTTATAATATAATAAATAATAAAGAAAATGCCGAGAGTGGGGCAAGAATAATGTAAGAATATAAAGACAGATCATTTTCCAGCATGTTAGCTGGTAAAGTGCAGATTCTGAGGGTGCACTGTGCTTTATCTACAGGTTATAAAATTCTCGAAAACATTTTGGGCATATGGAGTAATGGTACCAAACTTAATTTTTCTCAGACTAACTCCATTAATTTTAATTTCACCTGTCATTCTATTACAAACAAGTCCCATACTATAGAAATGTTCAAAACAATGCAAACAAACACAATCTCATAACATCAATGAAAGAAAATTCAGAATTAATAAATCCAACCCAGGTAGGGTTTCGCAATATTTCCGACAGATACGAGAAAACATATCCGCAGACAAAGAAGGTTAGGGTTACATGGTCTGAAGTCTACACCATTTTCTCCGAAATGAATTATGAAAGCTCCTTTATGAACCTCGCATGTTAATAGTATTAAAGAAGACAGAGTAAATTAATCATAACATGTAGCTTACTCTCGGAAATCTCCGAAACTAATTATTGTTTGTAACATGTTTTAGGATATTCATTTACGAACAAGATATAACTTTAACGTCACAAAAATGTGCTCTACATTAGTTTAGTTTCATGTACCTACACATATAAATTTATTCGTCTTTAATTAATTAAATGAGTACTCTGGTGAAAAATTGAAAATTGAAACTTTCAAGGTTAACTAGAAATACCTGTCTGTCGAATTTTTCAACCTGCATATACTACATAAATATTCTGCATGTAACGTGTGACAATGTTACTGGAACCACATCAATGACATGGCATGACATGAATTTAAACACAACTGTTTAATAAATAGTAATTACCACATCTAAAGCTACCGTCAGTGATAGTCCTATATAAAAATATACACTGCCATTCATGGAAATTTAGCCAAGAAAGATAATTACAAAAACTCATAAACAAATTTACGCTAAAATATTCAATTAAAATCAAAGAACGAATTAAATGTTCTCTCTTTTAGCCAAAATTTATTGAAGACTGGTATACATACGTGGAAAAATAATTTTACAGTACAATAGTGACAATTAAACTCATCTAGACTAATGTCAAAAGAACATTATGACTCACATGAAATGAAACTCTCCCAATTTAATGACCCATTTATGGGCGTATGCGTTGCTGTATACATATATAGAAATAGACATCGTAAAGCTAGAATGGTAGTGCAACTTAATTCTTGTCGAAGTAGAAAGAAATACAGAATGGATCACATTTTTAGGATTACGACGTAAAGTTTTCAAACCCATATTTATACAAACCGTACATTTCTATTATTATGACATATCAGGTTATATATTATCAGATTGTGCCATCGTATAATAAACACACAGACAGCACGATTATCTACGAGTATTTTAAATAGAATGATACGAAGATATTTTTATCCAAGAAAATTCTTCTTCTTTTCAGGAGTATTTTCGTCTGTGTTGCCTCTTTATACAATGGCATTAACGAGACAAATATGTATATCTATGAAACACGTTTCTTCAATTATGTATTTAAGATTGTTTTTCTATCTAAAAAAAAGAAAATAGAATCTTTCATTTTGTTGGTAGTGGTTCCAAAGATTGCAACTTCAGAATCAGTATCATAGAAAACTGGTTATGTGATTACACCTGCATCAAAAAACAAAATATTTACCAGATTCTTTTGGAAGTTTCTACAGTTTTATAGTTTAACGTTGAGTGTCTTTAACTGGTTCAATTCAAAACAAAATCCTTGTCTAATCTTTTTTTGAATTTTAGTTAAACCCAATATGTACCACAAAAATTTGGTAGCAACTATGTAGTTGAATATATGACGGGTATTGATATCTAACTAGCCTAGACCATTTCCCATGGTTACCATAGCAACCCAATAATACCTTATTAGAAATGTCATTCAAAAGTTTCACTTCCAAAAGTCGTAAAGCTGCTATGCAGTGAATTTTGGAAGATATCATCTCGAATACAATTATAACAATCGATAAATTAGAGCATCGAGTTATTATCATATCCTTGTACACACAAGGAAAAAAGAAATGGGAGAATTTCAATACATTGTTATATGGAATCTACCCGAGTGTGTACTTGAAAAGTTAAGTTTAGTTAGTGAAATTTACGAAGATATCCGTAATATACTTGGCGACCAGTGCCCATCACATAGGACTCCAAACTATTGTATTTCCCTCCAATTGGTCTCTGAAAACATGTATAGTTGAGAGGTTATATCATTAATACGTTCGGATCAACTACGTCACGTCAATTTCGATATGGAAAACACATACTCCAAATAGATTCCTTTTTAAGCTCCAGCAACCAATGTGGTTAAAACGTCATAGTTCCCCAAGGCCAAATAAGTTTAACAATTTCTTTGCTTTAGATTTTTTTAAGTCTAAAAGGGGGCCAACTCATCATTAGAGATTCTAAGGAAGGAAACAAAACGTGGCATGTTAGTCGAAAGGTGTGTTACTTTCTGAGAACCAAGTATCAGCAAACATATCAGGCATTGCCATAAACTCGATTTTTAGGAATCTAGATGTCGAATTATTGAAAAAACTCGCATTATTCCCCTAATTTGGAAAAATGTTTAAAAGGTTGAAAATTTTTATGTAATGAAAAAAAAATGATAGAAGCTGTGGAGGACTGCTTCGCAGAGCAAGAAAAATCGTTTCCTGAAAAGATTAGAGGAGCTTAGGAGATTTAAAAGACAAATATTCACTGGATCTCTTGGTGCCGAAGTAGAACTCTAGAT
>SMLS01065382.1:0-15746 GCA_004785975.1 Popillia japonica
CATCCCCATAAATGCGCTTTAGCGGGTCACATTAAACAAAGTAAACACACGATAAACTTTGAACATCCTGTATTCTTGTTTCAACAAACAAATTACAACAAGAGAATTGCATTGGAGGCGTTGGCGATTGCCAAAGTACATAATAATCTTAATGCTAAAGAACAATCTTCTAATTTCTCTAATATCTATAATAATATTATACAACATTATAAGTTACCTATCCCCTGATGGTTTTCATGTTTCCAGTGACCCTGTATGTCGCATTTGTCTCCTTTATTTTTATTTTTCCGTTTTCAATATCTACAGTTTGGAATTAAAAACTTCAAATATTTTTATATATCGCTGTCCTGCTTGGGACCAGCTGTGGTTCATTCTGGTGTCTCTCTCTTTTGTTACATCTGGCCGAAAATTTTATTTTACAGACGCTTTTTCATTTAGTTTGTGTGCGTCCTTTAAACATGTAACACTATTTTATCTTTACAATTATTTTAATTATTTGATTTTAACCAATAAGTATGTAATTTGAAAGCTTTACGTTTAAAAAAATTTTTTCAACCACACAGTATGTGTAAAGATAGTTATCCATTTCAACAACAACTGGCCTATTGTAAGTCACTTATTTAATCTACTCATTAATTCTTAAGTGTAATTCTATGTAATTGTCACATAGGTCTGAAGATGGAGCAATAAACTCCGAAACGTCACAAAGGCTAAAATAGTACTTTACGTTATTTTCTTTAAACAAACCCAATTCTGTTCCTGTAACAGTAAATAGGATTTTTTCGGAATTAATTTTCCACAATCACATCACAATACACGAAGGATCAGCTTCAGTAACTGATTGAAATCTTCAAAATTTTAGTACCTATATATATATATATATATATATGTATAGTTGGTTTCTCGGGTATTTATCCGCGTGTCTGAACGGCTCCCACAAGAAGAACCATTACAATTTAAAACTTGACGTTTCGACGACATCTCATTCGTCATTATCTATATAATATATAGATAATGACGAGAAACCAACTATACATTTTACAACCGCGAGAACATTAGAGAACACTTAATATATATATATATATATATATATATATAGGGTGTTTGGTCATTCACTTTCCTAATTTTAAGAGCATTAATTTCCCAACATGTAGAATGTATTGGCAAAAATTCGTGTTGAAAAAGTTTTCAAATAAGCGCGAAAAAAAAATAAAGAAAATATCGGAAAATGTTTTTAAGGCGGTCTCTATACATACTGCAAGTGTGTGCGTGTGTATCTACGTAAATATACCCTCGACTGTATTAAGAACAAATGCTGATATTGTAAACAATCAAACGAATTGGAAGACGCTAGGAGCAGCTGTGTTTATATCGTAAAAATATGACGATATTTACAGCTGATTGTTCAGTGATATTCGTTGTATAGGTCGTGGTGGACCAGTGCACTGGCCTCCACGTTCGCCAGACTTAAATCCGGTCGATTTCTTTCTATGGGGATGTTTGAGGGACCGAGTCTATAGAACACAAGTCAACGATATTGACGAATTGCGTGAACGTATTATTATGGAAACAAACCATATACATCAACGTAATTTGTGTGAAAATGTACGTGAGTCACTTATCCGTCGTGCCGGACTATGTATTCAAGAGAATGGTGGTAATTTTGAACAATTATTATGATCGTGCGATCAGAAGAAAAACTGTCATTTACCAATTTTTTTTGGGATATTTGGCAAGCAAAGTGAGTGATATTTTCTTTATTATTGATGGTTGTGTGTACATAATGGACAACTATACACAATGGACCTTTAAACCATGCTTATGGATTATCGCACATCTGTTAGCGTGTAAATAGAATACAATGTTATTATTTTATGAATGACCACTCTCATATTACAAAATGCCAACACAAACATTTTTATACAGGTCACTGGACTGTGTTTAAAATAACTAAACAGAAATTTCTTTTAATGTATTATTTTCAATCGGCATCCCAATGTGTAGGTACTATCTAACATAAAAACGTTGACTTTTTCAAAAAAATTAAACACTATTTTTTTAAAATTTTTTACGGATCTTAAAATATTTGCCGTACATATATGTACACACTGTTTAAATTAAAACAACGAATGAACAAACACCCTGTATATATATATGTATATATATACAGTGTTGTATGAGTTTAGCGGTTTATTAGGTTACGAACTTTATAAATTTATCTATACTGCACGGATGTATTTAAAGTGATTCGTATAGAAAAATATACGAATATATTAGGTGGAATAAATTCAAAATTTAATTTTGCAAAAATTTATTAAGTCCGTCCAAACAGAGATGCTTTACGTATGACTTGAAACATAATATATTAATTTAATCTACGGTATAAGGAGAACATTTAATTTACTGATGTGAACGTATTCGTGTTCATTTCGATTATTCCTCCAGCTGACAGATAATTTTCGCGCTTCGCTTTCATCATAATAAAAAGCAGAAGCTTTTTATTTTGCGAAGTCTTTTCGTACCATAAGGATTTGTATATAGCACTAGAAATCTCAGAAAACTTCTTATCATGTATTTAATAGTGTCGTCAAATGTAGGTAGCACCGCCTTTCTTCCAATTCGTTTTAATGGTGGTGAAATTAGTCCTTTAGCTTTATATTTGCCAAGAATACGGAAAACACTTGACTTCGAAACGCCTACTATTATTGTTAAATATAAATATATCTAAATATTCATAACGATTTATGTATGTTCCTAAAGTGTTTGCAATTTGCAGTGTTATCTGTATTTTCTTTATTGTGGGATTACTACCAATAATTTTCTTGTACATGTTCGGTATAACTTGCTTTTTACAGGGAAATGTTCACGCCCTAAAGTAGCACGTTTTCTTGGAGGCGATATTGATAATCCACTTGTACTAGGCTGTGGATCCATTTTTACCATCAAATAGTTAAAAAAACTGAGTTTCTTATTTAATGATAGTAGAAACACAAAAAGATAATAGAAAAATATTTAACGAAATATTTACTCAATCAGCTGTGTCTACAATATGGCGTCGTTAAAGTCTAGCAAATTTGGGCACTGTAAACATGACCGGCAATAAACCAATCGTAAGCCTATATTTTGGAGGGCTATTTTCGATTTGGTCCTCTTATTAAAAAACAAGGTATAGTAATCAGTTTTAGCAACCCATATCTGGGTATGTATATTTATTCTGCAGATCCGGTTCTTTTCTATTATGCGTAGCTTATTCACTTGTTTTTAAGGTCTCGTGATGCAAATTTATAAATATTGAAGCTAACGATGTTTGCAATAAAATCTCTGAATGTAGTCTTTTATTAGTTCAATCTATATACGCATGCATATGTACCATTAAAAACAGCAATAAAGCCTAGATAGTCTAATTTAGTTAGAAGAACAGATTCTACACGTGTTATCCTTACTTACCAATTTGTCGAAGGTACTGTAAACGTGTTAAATAGTTTAGACCTTTTACGAGCACTTATTCGGGCAAAAATACTCGCCATAGCACACAATTATGAGGTTGTTTACATTGCATTAGGCGGAAAGCTCTCGTTCGTTACACTCATATTTACTGCATCGTTATCTACCTACCTGTAGAATTTTCCATTTTTGTTCTCAGACAGTCAGTTTGATTTACGTTTTCACGCCAACGCTTCCTTTGAGAATAATTTAACAAGGTTTATTCTGTAATGAAATCCTTTGTCTCTTCTAAACTAGTATAAGCAAAATAAATGATGTCATTGCAAGGGTTAGAATTGTCATTAAAACGGGGACTTGTTGATGCAAAAAAGATAGACATAAGACAAGAAGTATATCACCCTCGGTACACGAAAACTAAAAAATATTTAGTTTTTACTATTAAAGTAAGTGACGATCATGACGAAAAGTTATTAAAGTACTCACTTTATTTAAAGCGCTGCTGAAGTTTTAATAGCTCGCAATCACCTATCGATAAGAAACTTCTCGCACTTACATCAACTTAACGACTTCGTACAGAGAACTTTTTCCATTGAGAAAGTATGCATCTAACATAATAAACTTTAGTATTAACAGTGTGTAAGTTTAGCAGGTTTTAGCACGTGTAAATCTCGAAGAAGAATCTGTAAATGCTAAACTACTAACTTGATAATGTATTTATTCTATAGTTAAAACGGCGTCGGTCTATGCTAATTGTTTTAACTGTAACGGGATTTTAATGGCGGGCTATACTATTTGCTGTAACAGCCTGAAAGTGCACATTTTCGTATTACGTAATACTTGCTCGGCAAACTTCAGACGTAATAGAGTTGGAAGGTGTTCTAGGCTAGTGCCATTACTAGCACTACATCTCGAAAATTGAATACGACAAGTTACAAATTCAGTTTTGGTACCTAATGTATGTATACAACGTGTATGCGGTTGGAATATAGCAAATCCTATTGTATCGACAAAGCAAACAAAAATGGCATTCAAGTTACCTTAAAATTTTCTTGTATCCTGTACGTTTTATTATGATTATGAGGTATTTGACACAGTATTGTATCTTCACAAATTTGTACGTTAAGTTAACTTATAATCTACATCCCTCTAAAAAAATCGCTCTCTTGTTCTGTAGTACAACTTTGGCAAAAGCTTTTGCGCCAATGATTAATGGATATTTGCAAACGAGGGTGTTTTCCGATGATTTGAAGTTTTCCACTGGGAATTAAACCACAAAAAGGATATCAAAACGAATATAAACAACTACATATCAATACTTATATATTTCTTTTATATGTCTAACATTTATGAAAGATGAAGATCTCCAGAAACATATATAAATTTCTTAGGCAGTGGAGCACTGTTATTGATCAACATAATAATTAAATGAAAGGAAGTACAACGGTAACGGCTATTGTATAAGTTACTGCATGGTGTTTTAGATGGTATTACAATGATAGCGTGAAACGGCATGGATCTGTCAAATGTGTAAGAGCGATTGATAAAAAATCTGAGAGAGTGCGACAAAAAGGAGTCACCCAAGAAACTATTTTGGACACTCCTCCTTTCACACTGTACACAGACGACACCTCGGTAATAACTGTAGATTGATAAGGAAATACTTAAGCAAGAGATAGTAACGTAGCTAGAAAATTAGTCGAATGGTTTCTACATAACGTTTTGAAATTAAATATAAATAAAACCGAAATTGTCCAATTAAATTATTAATAAAGGAGATACTTACATCAAATTGCAATGGGGAAGTTCTGTCCTCAAGCGACGGAAGAAAGTTTCTCAGGATGTATATACAGAGTCAAACTGGAAACACCTTATCAATTATTTAGTGAAAAAATATCTGGCTCTAGTTTAGTGTCTTTTGTACTATTGCGAGGTAGCTATATACGAGCTAGCGCATATTAAAAATGTATACATACTAGAAGTGTTATAAGAAAAGTAGTAAAAATACAGAACCACTTACCTATAATATCATCACGTCCAAACACAACTTGTTTTCAGCAATTCTCTCAATATCTAAAATGTCGCAATTCATCTGATATGCATATGTAATTACGACTTTTCAATATAGATTTATTGAAAGTTGTTCTACAATATTGAACCTGACTCTTAATGATCTTTAATTTAATTCATTTTGACAATTTAATAAAGGAATTGAGGAGTTTTGAATTCTGGAAAGTGCTGTTTAGGTACCTTGATATGTATACATTTCTTGAGACAACAGGAGTACGTTTCTTATAACGGCTTCCATTCTCAGTTATTTAATGCAAAAACAGGTCTGGTTCAAAGTGTCAATATTATGACGATATTATTTGCACTGTTTTTTAATGATTTACTTGTATGTTGATAATACATTTTTCCGTATAACTGACATGCCTTGTGTTCTAAACTGAAAGAAATCAAAAACTGTAATAATAATCTTGCAATGAAGGCATTATTTGCAACACAAAAGCTTTTCGCAGCCTTCCAGATAATTATCTCTAATGTGCGATCTAAAGTTTGACACTGTGTACATAGAATCACGACGACAATACCTACTATTAAATTGACCATTCCTAAGCAATCCGCTAAATTGTAAGTCACTATTGAAATTTTCTATATGTAGTAATTTTAATATGCGGCCAAATATATGTGATATTGCGAATAGTATTTGCTAAACGACAAAACATTAAATTCTGTTTCCAATTGGGGAAACGGCGACAGCTCATCTAACGCATTAATGAGCATACATGCATATATATATTAATTCCTATTTTAGCATGGTGGGACCCCATTTGGAACAGCCACCCTAGTCTCAAGCTCTTGCTCTTGCTTCTGTAGATATCTTCTCCTTCATCGTAAAGAGTCTTTGAAGGAATCATGGTTTGTGAAGATCAACAAAACTCGGGACTTTGTGACAACTCTTCTGAAAACGGTTACAAGAGAAAACTTTCCGATAGTTTTTACAAATTTTACAAACATTATCAAAAGTATGACGTATCTGCTGGCAAATATTTCGAATACTAGGAGGTGTGGCAATTAAATTCCGAGAATTTAATTGTGATCTCCGAACCGGCAATACTGCATGCCTGGCGCACATGCTTATGGTAAATGTGGTTCTTTCTCTCAGTCGTAGAGAAGAGTTCGTGGTAATCGGATGTGGTTCGCTTTTTACGGCTGTTCTCTGGATTCATAACTCGGGCGCAGAAATGACTGACTCAGGTTTTAAGCAATGTACTGTGATCCAATTTTTGGTCATAAGTGGTGAAAAGCCTGCAGAAATCTTACGAAAATTGCGGCAGGTGTATGGGGAGATGAGTGTCTGTCACAAGCATGTGTGTTTGAATAGGCAAAACGGTTCAAAAGTGGTCGTGAATTGTTTGAAGACAACCCGTGCTCAGGAACGCCAATTCGCAAACACGCAAACGCAAATGTTGATAGACAAATCCTACAGTGGGTGGAAGAGGATGGGGACCGCCCAACGGAAGCAAGGATGTCAAAATCACGGCTGAAGGCAATGATGATCATTTTCTTCGATATTCATGGGATTATTCACCGGAAATGCGTCCTTGAGAGCCAGACAGTGACTGAAAAGTTCGTGTTGTCCGTAAACAAAAAAATATTCCAGCGTTAGCACATTTTCTCTGCAGCCCCGATTTGGCCCCTGTGACTTCCTCTGATTCTATAAAATGAAGGGTCACCTCAAAGGAACCCACCCTGGCAGCGTAGAGGCCGTCAAGGAGGCTGCGACAGTCGTCTTGAAAGGGCTAACTTCAGAAGACTCTCAAGGCTGCTTATAATTATGGGAGAAACGTTGGAAACGTTGTTCTGAGTTAGGAGGGGACTACTGTAAAGGCCGCTAATAAAGTTTGGTTGTTTTGCAGTCTGCCCCATGATGTGACAAGTTGGCATCTAGTATTAGTTTCACCGGGCGTACTTGAGTGATTGGCAACAATCTGAGAAATGTTATGCAGTTCTTATTAGCTTAACAGAATTAAATTAAATATGAATAAAACACAAGACTTGAATCTAATGCTTCGTAGAAAAAGTATACAACTTGAGTTTTGACATAGTCTGTTATGAAGTATAATATTGCAGTATTGTGTAGAGTCAGTTCCTTCTAAAAATTACAAGTCGAATCCAATCAATCGCTTACATCATTGGGTGGATATTTAATTACTCAGCAGAATCCCATAGTTATCAAACAAATAAATATCTAACGAATAAGTATGTATAATACGAAAATATAAAACCTTTTGATTTGGTTCTAAAAATACGCTGATTAATAATCTTATCAAGAATACATAGAGGTTTACAGCTAATAAAAAATGGAATCTTTTAATGCGAAGTGTGCGCAGCTGTACCATCCTGGGTGTAATCTATACGGAAACTAGTAATCCTTTTTCATCATACATCCATTTTCGTCAATACCTCCTTGAAAGTTTACAGCTCTGTGCAGAATCTAGCCTAATACTTTTTAGGAAAGTCATCTAACGTAAATATGGCAAAAATGCAATCTTCCGCTTACATTCTGAGAATATACTTGTGCTATTTCGGGAGCATATATCTTAAATTCCGAGGTTCTCTAACGTGCAGAGCGTACACCTTCACATTTAACCTTTCGGTTAGCAGTGATATTTTTAGTTATTTTTGGTTTTCCTGCACCTGTAGCCTTGCCAATATGTTTACCACATACATACTTATTTATCTTAGAATATTAGAAAATACGAGTAAGCTGCGGGCAGGTATGAATGCAAACATATAATTTAATTTTTCAAAGTTTAAAGTTCAAGTTATTTACGATAATAGAGAGAGTAGCCTCACTGTTTAAGAAAACACGTTAAAATTTTGGTACAATGAATGTAATACGCTCCTATAAATCAGAATGGTGGTGAAGTTTAACAAGTGGTATGCCTGTTTTTCGTCTAATTTATGATCTCACAAATTACGCACTCACTTGTTTGCTAATTGTCGGCTGTGTTATTTATATCTTGCTTAGTTTCGCATGTTACACCGCTTATTAATATTTTGAATTTGTTTATTTCTGCTGGTTTCAATTCACACTCATACTTACCTTATCTGTTTTAGTTTGCTCTTTCATTTTCTTAGTTAACTTAGTTAGTTCGGTCAACTGTGCGCGTGCCTCGCTTTTGTTGGCTAATGCAGGAGTTCTGTTTCAAATCTTAAGGAGTGTGTTAACATTGCACTTTGGGTTAACTACCTAACTAACTAGTTAAGTTAAGAAAACTGGGAGTTTACTTCATAATTTCATGGAGTTTCTGGTATCAGCATTCCCGCACCAGTTTACTAGCATCTGTGACAAAATGTTTCATATTAGGACTCCTTGTTTGAGTTTCTTTCTAGAACTATTTTTGCAACAATTTCAGCATTAGCTTTAGTAATAGTTAAGATAATTCTACAGCGAGAATCTTCATTATACCATTGAAAAGTTTTACTAATTTATTTAATATATCAAGTATTTGGTGGAGTTTCTGGTATCAGCTTTTCCCACACCTATTTACTAGCATCTGTGATAAGAAGTTTTAGAGTAGGACTCCTTGTTTGAGTTTCTTTCTAGAACTATTTTTGCAACAATTTCAGCGTTAGCTTTAGTAATAGTTAAGATAATTCTACAGCAAGAATCTTCATCATACCATTGAAATTGTGTTTTATCATGCCACTAGCCAAAGCTTGATCCAAATAGTCTTTTTTCCCCAACTACTGGGAACGACGCAGAAAAGACTCTTCTATAATCTTTGCCTTTTTTGATTTGATCGTAGAGTCTCAGAAAATTAGCAAGCATTTTCCGCCATCGTAATCAAAGGAAAAATTGGACTTTGGTCATCATATTCGTAGGCATATCCTATCCCATAAAATTAAAAAATTTGCATAGTTTCTCGCCAAATTATGCTGACTAGAATAGACAGAAGTTTCACAAAAATATCAAGTAATTAAAGAGTATCCAATGGAATTAAATTCACACCACTTTAGGTTCGTATTATTATATACCCTTCTCTCCAATTTAATTGAGGTCAGCGCAGAGTAGAAAGTTTCTATATAGTAAAACCAGGGTACATAGCAATGAAAGCAACGAATGGCTTACTATGCTCCAGTAGCATCAGTTATTATTTAATACACTTCTAGTCGTGTTCGCTTTGTAAACTTTAACTTTCATCCGAATTCCATTTAAAATGTCAGCGACCCAAAACTAATTAATTTGGAGTTTTTTGCCGGAACGCGAAAGGTTTTGTTAGATAGCTTTGGTTTTGGATGTTTGTGTTGTGGGCTTTGCTGCTCGCGAAATAAGTTACGTAGTTATTTCCTGAAAAGACATACACCCGAATTTGTTTTTCGGTTAATAGTTTCTGTCAATTAATTTATTTTATTTGCAATACACTGCAATGGTCCAAACGCTTCCTATCCAAAGAAAGCACCGCAGTCAGAAATATGACATTCATCGAATACGCGTAATATTCCGAACGCTTTGCACTTCATTTCTGCAATAGAATAACTTCACGTATTATCGTGCCCTTTCCGGCGTACATTTACTATGGCAGAAATTGCAACGCTCGAGTAAACCTAAACGCCGCCACGAATTGCACTTGTTGCTCTCAAAGATCAATAAGGAAAACGTATATATTCAGGTGTATTGTAAGGGTTCCGCTGTGGCATGAAGAGGGTCAGCGATCCACTTGATAAATGATCTTACCTTCCTCCACCCCTTCCCGGCATAATAACGTATGGTATTCGCTATGAATGTACATTATTCTGTACGTAGTAGATCTCTATTACTTTTATATGAGCGAAAGCCGGGTGGATTTTCCCTTTTGTACGGAAAACGAAGTATGCAGTACCTCTACCGGTCATTATCTAAATTGCAGCACGTTATGAGGATATACGATTATGCCAACTGCGAAGTCCATCGGTGATAATAATTGTACCATCTTCAGTCAGCTCGCGAATAACGCATTATGGAGTCTTGCAGTGAAATTAAATCCTTTATGTTGTGCAACGTAATTCAGTTCCAATGTCTTTATGCATTACTAAACTATAACAATGATAAAGTATGATGAACGGACATTTAATACAATGTTAATTCACAATGAGATATGGCGATGACTGCCGTAGTCACTATCACTGAAGCGGACGTCAAGACAAAAAGATTTTCTTTATATAAATTTCTTGTAAAGCTTCCAACAACACTGTATTAAACTGTGTAACTTCGGTTTCTGAAACATGTCATTCAAGTTATGTTAAACGGCGACGCTCTTAATTTAATTTTCGATTCCACTGCACATTTCACTTTGATAAATTAAGGCTTCCGAATCAGTGGTTCGGCAATAAAAGTAGACTTCTCTTGTAAACCTTGGATATCAGGTTTATGTGATAGACAGAGAAATCAGAGCGTTGCAGATAATTACAAGGACTATCTATCACTCGGGTAAAAAATTTAAAATTGGCCTGAATATATCACGTGTAGTATTAAAAATATGCTTTTATTAGTAATAGCAGTAATAGGATGAAGTAAAGCTAATTGCGATAAGATTGAGTTTCAACAACCCATTTTAGTCTTAACTTATCCAAGTAAGTGCCGCTATCTCTCGGCAATTGATGTTACTAATTGGGCAATCCAGGATGTCGCAGCAAGTCACTGTAATATACATACATACATGATACAATATTATATGATAGGGTCGTAGTCACGTAATATTTTCAGACATAGTGCGAGCCTTCAACTAAATCTGTGTCTATAAATTCCATAAATTAGAATAACTTACTTATGCTGATTGAAATGAAATTTCCGCAATATTATCTAGATGACAACTAGTTTACCCAAATTGCTGGTACACTGGATCTAGTACTCAGATGGTTTTAATTGGATTTTACTTTGTATGGACGCCATATTACACTACTATAAGATGATCAAAACTGTGACGGTCGCATAATACTAACATAACATAAGTAACGTAAATTTAGTCTCTAGATGGTTACCCGAAAAAGTAGATGTGATGTAAATGACGGTTTCCCTAGCCCAAGTTTCTTTGATGGCCAAAAAGTTATTTTTAATGAATTTATTAAGAAATTAGCTAAATTACCTTTTGACTAATAAATTGAGAGTTGATAAAGTGGTTATCAATATGCTAAAGTAAATGAAATAAACATGTTATGAAGAAACTAGTTGCTATCATGAAATGAAATATAGATCTTTAACTAGGACAGCTCAAAAGAGAAGATTATGACGTGGTATACACCAAACAAGTAAAAAAAAGTATCAATTGTATCTCGTGCCTATTACAGTCATCATCCTAGCTCAAGGAACTTCTATACCATCGATATTCATTTGGCCACAAATGTAAAGTTTTGTTGGAATTGGAGCCATATTGTCCATAACGGCAGCTGAAGTTTTTGTGGAAGGTACAACCTGCGTTTGAAAAATATCTAGAGGACATTATAGTCCGGAACTAACGTCATGTAACTGCTACCATGTACTGTACAGATCTATAAAACGACCTAATGTAAGGCCTACCGTGTCTATTTAGCGGCCAAAACGCTCATGGTGTCAGCCATCATACGCCTTGTCGTTTTACTTAATAACAAAGAGACTATGGGAAGAGCTGTTTCTCTAACACCTTTTTCTGCAACAATAGTTACGCCAGCGGTAACGACATGAACAACAATTAAGATCTTTCCTTGAGTTGTCTGATAGATAGATTTATAAACCCATAAAGTTTCATTCAAATTGGTGGAAAATACATATGTACCTCTGTTCCCTTGTGGAATGTTAATGTATCCCCTTCAAGAAAGTAGAAACTGTTCACTATGACAATTAATATCTGCACTATGGACACAAAACTCTGAAAAAATATGATCAATGGAAATACTCTAAAAAAATATAGCATCTACTTTCTGAATATTTTTATATTTTTAGTCACTGAAAAGCCTGACGTAGCACTTCTTCCAGTATCAGAAAACGTTCTGATAGTGACAAAGAGACAGCACCCAGCTCCTCCACCAAAATTTTTCACCATCCGAAATTTAATCATTCTCCCAAGCAAAGCCTACTAATGAGGATTATATTAAAAATACGGCAAGAAAATATACTATATTATGTATTGATACTAGCGAAAAGGAAGCGTTAGAAAAAGAAGTGGAATAAGGTGTTAGAAGAAGAAGTATAAATACTTAAACACTAACAAAGTGAAAGCAAAACGGTCCACAAAAGTGGAGCTTAAGATTTCTGGCTCTTCTATGGAAAAAAATTAATCCTCGAACGTAGCAATATCTGTAAGGGAAAAAAATAAATGCTTTCTAAGTCTGAGGTGTAGGTTTTGATCTCATTAAAGTTGTAGTGATCATGACACATACATACTTTGTTTGTGCAAGCTATTGTGCTACTGCGAATGAATGCGATTTGCGTCTCTTTCAATAAACTTCTCATGATTACTTTTTTTTTAACTGAGTTTGATTTACAAATACAAAATTTGTCAAGTTAATGAACTTAGAATTCTAAGTTGCTCAATCATTCAACGGAATTTAATTATACGCTCAGAATTACACATAATTCATTTTGTGGTAGAGATTTCAATCACATATGTTCGTGCACTCTACGGAAAGTCCTACGACGCGGGGCTAACTTAATGATTTATTGCTCGACTTGAAATCTAATTACAGACAAACTGTAATAAGTTAAAGATTATGAAAGAACCTAGACGTATTAGGTAGGTTTCGTTTGTTAGAGTTTCTGAATCATCTAGAAACAGATGCTCATCTATAGTTGATCTAAATATGCCAACGTACACAATTACTATTGGTTTCAGGTACATACACGATCACAATTCAAGTATGTATAGAATTAGAGAACAAATCTTGCTAGAGGATTTAGTTAGATTATTACAATTTGCGGGTTAAATATTTACAGAAGTTTGATCACCAACAACTCCGCATGTTATATTTTAATGTAGCGGTGTACTATTGTATTTATTTATTGTATTTATTTAATATAGCTCGTTTACTAATATTTCTATTACTGTTCTAAACCTACATGTCCGTTAATAACATCGTATGTATATACGTTATATATATCTTTTTACATAAAAGCACGATTTAAATAGAATTCCTATTTAAGTGGGCAAACTACGAGTTTGGTAGGAAGTAACAAAATGGATCCAATAAAAGGATTTTGGTCCCCAACGTACAGCGTTACCGAAAGCAAAGCAATCGCTTTGGTCTCACGCCGATTTCCAATCGGATTGTGGCAGAAGAAAAATACTTCTGTTATACGAGTTGTTTTAGCCGAATACGTTCGAAATATCCGAAACATCCGGATCTGCACGACTAGAAATGCGTGTAATCCTTTGTGCATACAACGGAGATAGGTATAAACTGCAAAATACGCAAATTACGAAGTGCACATTAACATTTATTTGCAAATACGATTTCTGGCACAAGCGGATATATGTTAGTTGATTGATAGCACTAATTCGACAAATCGATTTCCAGAGTTGTACAGATATATCCGATATTTCGAAGTCAACTGCCGAGATATTACGCGTTATTTAACGCTTTATTGTATTCGTGTCGAGATCCTTTGTCATAGATCTGATACGGGTTTACACGAGGCCCATCTGTTTATTCTAAATTGGATCTGCTTCAAGCACATTATTTAGTTATCTCCAATATCTAACGTATAATATCTCTACATTATATGTATAAAAGCTGTGTAGACGCGTTTACAGAGTGTATTTGCAAAAAATATTAAGAATGGTAAGATACAATTATGTAGAATATAAATCCAAAAAATGTTTGTTCGATTACGACGCGAATGCCAAAATTAAAATCTCCCTTATAAATTGTAATATGCGCCGCCTATGAACCGGGAATGTTGACCTCGATCGCAAGACATCGCAAAACAGCTGTCGATGTTATAAAAACCAGGAGATAACGCTGATGTGTCAGTTTTTTTAAATAGCTTTGAATGAAGAGTTCAATAATATCAATATGATTACGTATGAAAATATTGCCTATGACTACACCTGCTCTCTGATAGATATATTTGTTAAAACAGCACAGTAGCATGATGAATATTTTATAAATATATTTGTCATTTTTTTTCTCGCGTCCATTTTTCAGTCTTTACTTTTATTTATATACCAGCAAGACCGAAAAATACAAGTACTATTTGATTCCTAACATACATTTCTTGAGTATGCGTGACACTGAAGTAGTCATGCATGCAAGTGTAGCTTACACTTTTTGTATAAATCATAATACGAGCGATATGTTTTAGTATTGATCGTTTAACTATATTGCCTAGGTTTCAAAAACAAAATTGGAGTACAGGAAATGAATCTTGAGAAACATTTGTACTCCAATTTTGCGAAAAAGTTTGCGCGATTATGACAAAATAACGACGGCAATATATCCGAGATATTGCGTCTGTGATTTGTGCATATAGCCCCTCTAACAAGTAATAGGTACGTACAAGAAATCCAGTCCATGATTGACCAAGTTTAATAACATGATGTTTGATAAAAATATTTGATAGAGCACTATTCTGATTTTTTTTTCTAATTTTGCAAGTAGTGTAAGTCGTTTTGTTTTCCTGGTTTATAACTAGTACAATTTCACCAACTTTTTGTCACATAATAGTATAGTACCTACGTCCACCGATTTTCACAAGAGAGCAGTAGAATTACTTCTGTAGCTTTTCTTTATTTGTCTTGGATGAGCAGTTGAACTAGTTATATTTTCATGCCCACTGTATAGCAAATCAGCCTTGATATTATTGTCTTGCAAAACGAACGATGAAAAAATGAGCCATTGGTTGCTGCCGCAGAAGTTATTTAGCGTATTAAACAAATGTAACAATAAAATTTCATTTTTTTTAGAATTGTAGAAGCACCTAGTTTTTATTGTTGCGTGCAGTAACTTATGTACGCTTGAGAATAGTTTCACGCATGCCATCGTTATGGCAGCAATTCTGTTTTATGTTTTTATAAAATCAAATCGTGAAACAAATATTTTACCATAATCCACCTACCAAACATTGCTTCCTACCATAACAAAATCCACAGTGTATCAACTGCTGGGCGGTGGTAAAGTTAAAGACCCCAAAAGTTTTGCATTTATGCTTGGGGAAATCGGTATGAATCAGTGTTTGTGGGACCAACTTGAACATTGAGGATGCATCAGGATGTCTTCATGCTGTGCTGTCAGCTATACG
The DNA here is from genome assembly GCA_004785975.1 of Popillia japonica. Taxonomy (NCBI): domain Eukaryota; kingdom Metazoa; phylum Arthropoda; class Insecta; order Coleoptera; family Scarabaeidae; genus Popillia; species Popillia japonica. Next base: position 15,701 of record SMLS01065382.1, read on the forward strand.
ATTAATCAATGGTCTCCACAATATTGACAACAAAAATGAGAAGTAC